>JXTB01000873.1:0-16181 GCA_002914805.1 Parasponia andersonii | reverse complement strand
GTCTGTTCATTATTCCTCTTGTTTTTCTTATTACCGTTTTTGTTGGTAATGACCGCATCTTTAGTCACATCTGTCCTTCCTTCTTTTTTAGTCTTTTGAAGATTCTCGCGCGAAGATTCTAACCTCAAATGCTGACCAACTCTTCGGTAGAAGTCTTCAAGAGTTCTACACTCTTGCTCAAGTAATTCCTCCCAGAGTTTAGTTTCTGGTCGCACCCTAGCCATCATGAGAGTTAGAACTCTTCCTTCAGGTGGGTTGTTGACCTTTGCTAACTTTGAGGTGAATCGATTGAGATAAGACCGTAGAGTCTCCTCTGGACCTTGTCGGAACATAGACAAACTAACAAGTGGAACAGTGAAATTCTTTGCGGCTTGAAACTGTCTCAAGAACGCCGTCTGTAATTGTTGCCAGGACGAAATTGAGCCGGATTTGAGTTCTCAGAACCACTTCTTCACTGCTCCCGAGAGTGTTATAGCGAAACATCTGCAACGTGTATGATCACTAACCCGATGTAGTTCCATCAAGTCACTGAAGTGATCCATATGGTCCTATGGATCAGTTTTTCCATCAAAAGTATTAGTGATGGGAAGTCTGAATCCAGTGGGAAGGGCTGCAGCTCGAACCTCCTCGCTGAATGGCGACTGACGATACCCATCAGCGAGCTCATCGTCCCAACTAGCAAGTGCGTCTAACGCGATCCTTAAATTGTGAACATCGACATTCAGAGGGAAAGCATCATCCCTCGCTGGCGGCACAGGCGGCCTTCGTTCGTTATCCTGATGCATGGCGGGTTGGTCAGGTAGAGTCTTCTGTGATCTGTGAGAGGAATCCAGTGAAATAGTGCGACGAGACTGACTTTGGTCGTTGTGATGCGATACGGATCGATCATGACTATGTCGTCGCTCTAAATACTGTCTTAGGTCTGCAGGATCTTGTCTCGACTCTCTGCTGATTCTTTCGAAGACGCTTCTCGATGGTCATCCTTGTTCGCCGCTCAAGCGATCTTGACTATTAGTGGATTTACGAGAAGGTTGTACACGATCACAGTTCGTACTTGAACTCTCCGTACCAGATTCTGGAAGCAAGTTTGCGACCTTGCCTTTTCCTTTGGAGATGCGATCTTCATGACGCTCTTGCTGAGTTCTTGGCTGGCCGCGTCTTCTCGTCTCTAGGATCTGTATTCCTTTCTCAGGTAATTGAGCAGGACATTCTTTGGGACGTTCGTGTTGTGGTGGGGTCACCATCTGCCCTTTAGCAAGTCGTCGCAGCGTGTCATTGATCTGGTTAGTGACTTGCTGAAGGTTCACCAGTGTCTCCTCCATACGATCTTGTCTCTGGGAAAGGTTTTCTGTTGCAGTCATAGTAGGCTGATCCTGAGCAGGGTCTGCCTGTGTAGCAGCAGTACTTTGAGGTTGGTTTTGGCTAGTTCCGGTGACTCTGGTAGTGTTTCTAGTGTTTGTCATTATTAAAAAAGTGGAATTTGACAAACTTTTCTGCCGGAATAACCCTCCTTCTAGCGCAAATTGTTGATGGAGGTTTTATCAACAATAAATTTAGAAAAAATTAAGAGATGTGGCTTGTGCGAATTGAGTTATTAATCAAAGCGAATAAAGAGAGAGGATTTTATAGTGGTTCAGCCCCAAAAAGATGAGCTTGCGTCCACTGTTTTTCACTATTTTATGGAAAATAACAAGCACTCAAAGTTATAATGTCTCGTCTGGAAATCTCTCTTAAACTGGGAGTCAGAATTTCGCAGTATCAAAATTGGAAAATTGGAAAAAATTGGAATCCTCCTAGTCTGAAACATTGAGTCCCCTTTATATAGGTGAGGGTAACCCAATGTTCCTAATTGTAAAAAACGGGTAACTATACAATCGGATAATACAATTCGAGTAATAATATAATTGGATAACCACTTAAAACGGGTAACTAGTCGATCATAAGTAGGAGACTTCTGTTTCCCTTTCTTTGCAGGTTTCCTATTTGACGAAGCATACTTGTTTCCCTTTTCTTTCGGAAGAGGTTGCCCACAACCTATACAGAGAAGGTCGTACATAACTTATGCAAAAGAGGTCACACTACTACACGGAGGAGGTCGCATATAACCTAAGCGGAGGAGGTCACACATAACTTACACAGAGGAGGTCGAACTTAACCCTTACTTATGCGACCTAACATAGGATTTTAGACCGCACAACAATTGCCCCCCAGCTCCATTAGTTCTTTAGGACAAAATNATGTTGATGGAGGTTTTATCAACAATAAATTTAGAAAAAATTAAGAGATGTGGCTTGTGCGAATTGAGTTATTAATCAAAGTGAATAAAGAGAGAGGATTTTATAGTGGTTCAGCCCCAAAAAGATGAGCTTACGTCCACTGTTTTTCACTATTTTATGGAAAATAACAAGCACTCAAAGTTATAATATCTCGTCTGGAAATCTCTCTCAAACTGGGAGTCAGAATTTCGCAGTCTCAAAATTGGAAAATTGGAAAAAATTGGAATCCTCCTAGTCTGAAACATTGAGTCCCCTTTATATAGGTGAGGGTAACCCAATATTCCTAATTGTAAAAAACGGATAACTATACAATCGGATAATACAATTCGAGTAACAACATAATTGGATAACCACTCAAAATGGGTAACTGGTCGATCATAAGTAGGAGACTTTTATTTCCCTTTCCTTGCAGGTTTCCTGTTTGACGAAGCATACTTGTTTCCCTTTTCTTTCGGAAGAGGTCACCCACAACCTATACAGAGAAAGTCGCACATAACTTATGCAAAAGAGGTCACACTACTACACGGAGGAGGTCGCATATAACCTAAGCGGAGGAGGTCGCATATAACCTAAGCGGAAGAGGTCGCACATAACTTACACAGAGGAGGTCGAACTTAACCCTTACTTATACGACCTAACATAGGATTTTAGACCGCACAACACAACATAAGGTGGAAATATTATTTTTGTTTTAAATCTAAAACGGCGATACTGAACTTTAATGCGGCTACAAATGTCGCCGTTCTATTACTGTTTTCTTGTAAACTCTTCTCTACACGGAGCTCGGTAAATAAATCAGTCTTCCTTTCATTCTATTCGTTTGAGATTCACGAGTCTATGTACACATTTATAGCTCTATTATTTGTCCATTTATTTATTTTTTGACACTATAGCTTGAGAATTTAGATGGCAAGACACCAACACACCCCCAGCCCCGCCAATTCACGTAATTGCCAGGCTATAAAATCAGGACCACATTCAAAAGTTGCTCTAGACTATGTAACTTTTTTAAAGTGATCAAAGAATTCACGTAATTGCCAGGTTAAAAAATCAGGACCACATTCAAAAGTTGCTTGAGACTATAAGGCCTGTAACTTTTTTAAAGTGATCCAAGAAAAAGTTACAGAAATTTAAAACATTACTTGAGAAAGTTTAATTAAGATAGAAAGTCCTTATTTCAATAACATAAACATATGGCCATATATATTGCACATTCCAGTCGGAATCTCATTACACATTCATGTATACACATACAATCTAAAGCAGTCTTATAAAAGTTGCGTACAATCTAGACACACTCATAGATAGTATATAATACATACTTGTCTTTTACACATACAAGCAGATATATAAAATATATAAATATATATATATGCGCTTACTCCAATATTATTCGTAGGCAAGCCAAACGTTCAAATAGTAGTACCTTAGGCATTAATTCTATTAATACCAAAATGTTTTAGTAATTATTTCAAACGGAACTGCCTGGGTCTTTGCATTCAGCCTGCCCAGAGTCGGTGTTCAACAAACGACGAAGTCTGAGTGAAAACGACGGAGAGATGATGGGCTTGCGCTCACTCAACTGAATAACCTTGTAAACACATGACCCAAGCAATGTTCCAGTGACTGGGCCCAAAAAATACACCCAAAGCCCTTTGTACTCTTTACTGGCAAGTGCTGGGCCTAGCGTTCTTGCTGGGTTCATAGATCCACCTGACACTGGCCTGGATATATATACATACATACATATATATGTATAAAAATTATATCACAACTATTTGAGATCAAACTCCTAGGAAGTACATTGAATATCTGTTCTAGTTCACTTATACAATTAAAGTAATTACAATTTTTAATTTTTAAAAAATATTAACTAATAAATAAATATTTGTTAGTAATTTTTTTTTGAGGGTCACATTATTGGATGGACAAGTTAAAAGACCGGAAAAATAGACAAATGGTTTGCAATCCTTTCTAGAATTTGTCCATTTACAAAAAAAAAAAAAAATTGTAGTAAAAGTTAATTAATATTATGCTTACCCAGCTACAATTGAGGTTATGCAAACTGCTGAACCGACTGCCAAGCCTGCCAGCTCTCCTACCTACAAATTGTTCAATTGAAAGTCATACAATGTTATATGATAGTAGACGAAAAGAATGTGTTACACATGTACTGTTGGGTTGATCAACATTGAACAACTAATAATACTAAAATAAATAAGTGAAAGTTTTGAAATATTTACGGCTTTAGCATCAGTTGCAACAGCGGAGGTGACAAACATCATGTTAAAAGTTACCACTATCTCCATGACTAAGGCTCTAGCATCTGACCCAGAAGGTGTTGTGGTGCCAATACGGTGTATTGGGTCCAGAAGTGCACGTAGTGTAAATGCAGCCGAAATAGCTCCTGTAAATTGAGCAAGTGCATAGAATGGGACCTGCATGAGTTAAAAAAAAAAAAACACTCAATTTTATTTCTCTGTTAAGTTTCCAACAATATTTTTTCACACAACTTGACATTATATGACGAATTTAGCGCCCAAATTAATTAGAACAATCCAAGCCCAAATTGTAAAGTAATAATAATAATAAAAATAAGAATAAGGTTGGTAAAGGTCTAAAGGTTATCTATCTAGTAGTCTAGGACCTGTAATACTATTTCATTAACTTGGATACATGATTGATATGCTTAGAGTCAACGCCTACATTTCAAAAACTTAATTTAACAATTATTTTTGAGTTTGTCTTGTTCTATATAATAATAATATCTTAACTTTCTCATAACTCCTTGTGGTTGTGGATTATGATTTAATTACCTATTTCTTCTATAGAGCTAATCCACTACGTAGGCATTCCTAACTCCAAGGTCCATTTCTAAAGTTGAGGAAATTGGAGGTTGGTTTTGTTGGACACGATTTTGTGGTGGAATTAATAAAGACATGTACAAAGCTTTAGTTTCCATAAAGTCATACACCGTACTCTAAGAAATATCATCAAGCAATTTAATTCTCCTCTTGATACCAGACGAAATGGATAAAAATGAACTATGATACGAGACGATATTTAATTCTCTTTTTCTTTTTGTTTATTTTTTTTATTTTAAATATTAAGAGGAAGAGAACTTTGTTTGATGAATTATTATAATTCTAAAGGAACGCGAAGTATAACATTCTTATATGCAGGATAAAATAAAGAAATTAACAAGAAAAACCATCTAGTTGACCTGATGCATTGATGTCTGTCCATTTGTGATTCGTAGAATAAGAAATAAATAAATAAAATAGTTAAAACAATTGTCCTCCGTGAAGGTTCAAAGATCAATATAGCTTTCACTCACCCTAAAAATTGTAGCTTTCACTTTTTCGTGTATATTATTTTACTCGTATATATAAAATTACACCACATGATTCTCCCTTGTTTGATGAGCACCAATCAATTGTTACAAATAGCAAGTTGGAATCTTTGTAGGTCCAACACAGAGTTGACTCATTTAGCAATTTTTAGCACACGTGACCATTTATAGTTTAACCAAATCCAAATCCCTTGCTAAAATTCTGCACTTTAAAACACTTGCTAAGGGTTTTTTTTTGATGTTTTGCTTTGTAACTAGGAAAGTTTTAATTGTATTACTACAATAATATTACTCATATTGTAGCACACGATTTATTTTATATAAATTTCATCTTTATCTCTATTTTTTCCCGACTTTTGAAGTACTTAAGTTTTTTTCCACCAACTCAACTAATATATATTTATTTTCCTGTTGAGACTAAAGGGATAATTGGATATGGCTAGCAATAATGGTTAATGATATGAATGATTATGTGAAGGCATTCGAAAGTTATGCTTATACTACTCACATGAAATTATTAGCTAATTGTAACATCTNTAATGGCAATTCAGGAGGGATCCGGGTACTGTGGAACGAGGCACAAGTGTCAGTGGAGCTAAATCAAAGCATTCACTGAAAGATGCAATTTCTAGAGATTCAATGGTTTCAGCTATTTATGTTTTGCTAGCCATCTTCCCAGACTCAAAGAAATGCTTTGGCAAGAAAGAAAATAACGAACATAAAAAGTCTATTGTTTAGATCTCCCACTAAATACATGAGATAATACTAATGATATATATGATGATCACTGCTTCGAAAATTCTCTGGCAGCTGACTTGGGGGATCCATCATCCCAAGTTTCAAATTATAGAATCATGTAAGATTAGAAAAGCTCGGTTAGTCTAAGGTTTAAAGAATGTATGTGTGAGTTTGAGAGATTGATATTCAAATATATGTAATGATAAGTGTGTGAGTTATTTTTCTTTGTTTTTATAATAAGTAGTGGTCATTAGTTAAATCTTATTTTTTTCAAAAAAAAAAAAAAACTATTTTATCTATCAATATTTTTCATAACTAGTGATAGAACCAAGATTTCATGTAAGTTGGCATGATGAGAATAAAAATTTATAATAAGATGATAACGTAAGAAAAATCTAATAAAAATATGCATTATCATTACTTTGCTCTAGCTAGCTAGGAACTAAAGAATATGATTTTCCTTCGAGGTATTGACAATATTTCTCAAAATTATATTTAAAATATATATTACAATACAAGATTTAATAACTATACAGATAACATCTATTTCAATAAATTTCTGGTAGCCTGTAAATCTTTGAAAACAAGCAAAACTTTTATTAAAAAGACCATTATAAATTAAAATTATAGAGCAATGAAGTGAGCAAATAAAAGATAAATGTCATAAAAGCCATGATTTTGAGAAAGAAGACTATCAGGTAACTAAATATTGTTACAGTTAGAGCATGTTGAGAAAAGTAAAAAAAAAATGTGTAGGAGCAAAATAATTAAAAAACTTTAGTGGGGTCATGTGAAGGCATAATAAATAAAAAAAATCTAATATTTAGTGCAAAAAAAAGAATTTTTAAAATTGAGGGGTGCTAGTATGCCCCCACTCGTCTTGATGCAGGAATGAAAAAATCGACATTTTCTACCGAAATATCGCTCAAAGAAAGTTCCCATTATAGATATAAGGGGAAAATAAAATCTGTCAATATATTAGGAAAATGTAGTAGAATCGAAAAATTTTGTTCACATTTTTACAATATATCATAGAAATATCGAAAAATATCTAGGAAATTTTGACATTCTTTTTACTAAATCTGTATCCTATAAACTATATATAAGCCAAAAGTACTTTAGATACAAAAATAAAAAATAAAAAAGATCGAGATTGCTAAATAATATTGTTAAATGCTATCAAATTTCTAATACTTTCGAACCCTAGGAGTGAGTTACTTTTGGTAAGGAATATTAAGATTATATTATTATGTATGAATGTAATAACTTTTGCACTTCAATTTAGTCATGAAGATGTTTTTGTGTTATAGTTAATTATTAAATTTATTATTTAAAAGTTATGTACTATATTTAACCCACACATGGATGCACTATATTCAACCTTCATGGTTTATATTTCTAATAGTATATTATTTTTGTGAGAAAACTAATTTAATTCATGCATTTTTAAATTATCTAGTACTTCTTAAAATATTATTAAGAAATTAAATATTTTTAGACAAATATTTGTGATTTTTATAAAATTTTCAAAAATTTCTGCCAATATCTATATTAATTGGGGTATCGATATTTCCATTAATACTAATATTTTCATCCTTGCTTTGATGTTGGTATGTCTCTATGTGTAACCTATAAACTTATAACTTCTAATATATAAATATATATATATATTTATTTATATGTGCGTGTTTTGAAAAATATATGTGGAGAGAAATGGTTTCTCCAATTTGATGTCTTTCAATTGATTTATAACCTCTCTAGGCTGATTCTTTAGATTCTACTACTATTGGAGTTAAATTATCTAATTTGGAGATTGAACTGCATGGTATTATATCTGTTTAGACAGCTTCAGCTAAGGAGTGGGAATATAACATCTTGATTAAGAGTGATCCTAAATTATTGGTTTTTTCGGTTAAAAAAAAATTAGTATTTAAGTTGCATTCTATTAGAAATTCTTGGCTAGCCACTTTAAAAACATTAACTGAATGTTTTTTTTTTGGGATCATATATTGTCATATCCATTCATTATTTTGCTATTTTAAAAAAATTATTATGAAATTTATACATAAACTAGTTTAACTAAAATTCGTACCCTCTCTCCTCTAACACATTCCGAGAATCTTAGACTAATTTCGGCTATCAATTGGCTATTACTTGGCTATAATTTGGTTTGTAGTCCCACAGATTTCTTTCGTCTTCTTATTTACACATTTCATTGCATGTAATATATCGGTCTTTTTATTATTATAATTTTTTATCCCCTGAATGGTTTAGTTTTAATATATATCATCTTCAATTGGTGTGTATTTTTTTTCTTCTTTCGAAAAAATTTCCCTCGTGAATGAGGTTTCTAAAATCAACAAACGAAAAAGATGTCAAATTATTTTGTTTTCAGTTCGTGAAATTATATTGTTTCTAATTTTGTTTGGGATGATAATTAACTCCATGTTGTAGTCTAGCTAGCTAGGTTGTGAGTGCCGGCCTATCTTATTTGTCAATTTTGTGTACCCAGTACCAATGAACAATACATATACTAAAAAACATAAATGAGTTCCACTAAAAAAAATCTTAATTTTAGTACCAACATAAATCGTGATTAAAAGTGAAAAATTTGTGACTAATATAAAAGAATGCCATTATTTATATGCTGTGACTAAAAAATCCGTGGCCAAAAGTTTTAGTCACAAAAATAATAATTTGTTGTAATTAAATATACTTTTAATCACAATAAATTTCATGACTATAAACAAAAGATTGTGACTAAAAAGATGTTAGTGACAACTTGTGATTAAATATCATTTTTAGTTACAAGAAATTATTTGTTATGATTAAAAAACTTGTCACTAAATATGATTTTATTGTAGTAAGAGAAGAGAATTTTATTATATATATATATTGAGGCGAAATTCCTTAGGTAAGAATTTTTTTTTTAGAACAAAAGAAATTCCAGTAAAAAAATATTGGATGATGATATAATAGCCAAACGTACATAATTCTGTACGGTGTATATCATAAAGGATGGAAATACTTCAGCCGAAACATATGCTTATACTTTTTTTTTCCCGACAAGGTGCTTAAAACCTATTGTGTATGTGACAAAGCCAAATGCAATTTTGTTTTTGTTTTTGTTTTATATATGTGTGTATGTATATAGATATATTGAAAATTAATAGCTAACCTATTAGTTACACATGTTATGTATTATTGTAATTCTAGAGAATATACGACTATTCTGTCATTTGAATTTTTAAATTTTGTAATAGTTTTGTTCTTAGATTAAAAAAAAATAAATAAAGAAGAAATATTACTCTTAAAGTACCTTGTTAGTGATATAATACCCTTATTTATAATTGATGAAATATGTTTGATCTGACTTAATTATTTTCAGATGCTAAAATTTTAATGAATTCAATTGTTTTCCAATTTGAAGTAAGCTAGGCGAATGTTTCAGAAAAGTTATTACAAGGGCTAGAGCGTTTAAGTTAGAACTTTTTGTTTTCTAATTAATTATTTGTAACATTCGAAAAAAAAACATCGTCTAATAAATTCTTACGAGGGTAAAATTATTATGAATTCTTAAATATACAGCTGAATGGTATAGTACACTATTATTTCCAAAAAATGTAGCGATATTTGTGATAAAAGTACAAAGTGGAGTTTCTATCATCACATTGTTTTTACTTACCTTTTTTTTTTTTTATAAAAAAGATTCCTGTCATGCACTGGGAAAAAAAAAGAGGAAGAAGAGAGAATCACAAGTTTTTTATTATTTAATTTTAAGGATTCTGCGCTTTAACCCAAATTAAAATAAAACATATACATTTACATTCATTATGACTGGAATCCCGAGCATGGATTTATAAAAAAGAATTCAATTTATTTGTCCAATTTTCATGTCCAATCAGCGTACTTATGCTCAAACAGTCCAAAATATAAAATTAGAAAAAACGACTTAGAACATCAAAATTTGACAGAAATTAACTTTGAGTTCTTATATATACATTTATGACAATCTCAATTAGTACCTGTTTCCATGGGAAGCGCAGAAAAGTCGCAAAACCAATACTGACAGCAGGATTCATGTGCGCGCCGGAGATGTGGCCAACGGAGTAGATCATGACTGTCACAATGAGGCCACCGGCAATCGATGCCCCGAGTTGCGAGATTCTTCCTTCGTCGCTTCCACTGATGGCAGCTGCTGCGCATGTTATGAAGACCAGCAGGAACGTTGCTACCACCTCTGACAATATCTGCCATAGTTTATATACTCACATTATATATTGTTAAGTTTGTTATATAAATCGATGATCAATCCAAAAAAAAGTACTTATTATAAATCATGCAAATTAAGACAAAAATTGCATGGTCCAAGAGGGTGAAATTACATACGTTTTTATGAGAATGGCTCATCATGTAGAGGGAACATATATAATACTCATAGTGTAACATATATTGTGACCACAAAATTCTTTCTAATAACTAGTGTTAATTAATATGATGGTAATTAAGTGTAGCACTTCTTTTTGATATTATATATATGGTCCTTAATCTGCCAATTAGGCTAAATATATATATATATATATATATATATATATATATATATATATATGGTGCCCAATCCAATAGGTGTTTTTTTTTTTGCCTTTAGATTATTATTTATTGACTATCATAATTTAAGTAGTTAAAAATAAAAATAAAAATAAAAGTATATTATTTAATTTTTTTTCTTTATTTTTTATTATAAAAGACGTACGTAATTAATTTTAATTAAACAAAATAATACCTATGATAAGTAAAAAAGATACCTACTCAATTAGTGCCCATATATACACAGTACCTTTCTAAAAAGACCAGGTTGAAAATGCTCGCTATACACTGCCCAGAAACGAGCTGAAAAGCTAAGACTTTGGGGTTTCGGATTCAGACTGGATGTCAACTCGTTTCTGTGATCATTAGTCAAGCCTCTTGGTGATTGCTCTATTGAGTCCATTTTTATATATTGTACTATATGTGCTTAATATACTTGGGCAAAAGGAGGGTTTTAGAAGGAAGCGTTTTTTAGAACTTTTAGCTTTGCTATAGCAATATAGCACTCGAGGAGTTTTTCGTGCATCGATTGTACTTGGGACGTTGGCTTAAATAGAGATTTTAATCTGTAATCGACAATGTAGCCTTTACATCATGAAATGTCACCATTCTTATAATGACGACAAGGTTAAAGTTAGATGCAATTCATGCCTCCACTAGGTCGTCCAATTAACATAGACGACTTTTATATGTGCTTCTATATAAGTTTTCACCTTACATGCCATCACGTGAAGAAATTAAAAGAGATAATCTACCAATCAAAAATAGTTCTCATTATATATTTGGGATTATTAATTATATGCATATATATATATATATAACTAATAATCGTGACATAATGATGTACTTGTTTAATTTGTGTCTTTCTTAGCGAAGATGTGTTTTTTAAGCACTTAAATTGGTTGGGTGATTGCGATTCAATGATTTTCTTCCCTTTAATTTCACTAATTAATTTCTCCTCTCGACACCCGCATGGGGATCATCTTCAAACTTTCTGATTATAAAAGTGAATATTTTACGAGGGTACCAATTACATTGTACAATTGTACAGAGTTTGATCTGGTCGGCCGGCCCCACAATTAAAAAGTGATTTGGTGAGAAGGTCTTCTATTGATAACTTCCTCAAATAAGGCAGGAGATTGAGTAGTTGAAGACTACCAAAATATACGGTTTCTGATTTCGGAAGGCAAATGTGGCAGCTGCCATGGTATATTCGCAGAGTTATTAATCTGAAAAATAGGCAGCCGTATTTATACCTTGGCTTCCTATGATCTAAACCAGAGGGGTATTGTACGAAGGTTAAATTACCGTTTTGTTCCTGATTTTTGTGAGTGTTACACTTAAAACACTTTGTCATGAGACAATTAACTTTCACATATTTCGTCCTAAAATTTGAAAAATTAGTTTCACATTGCCCAAAAAATTGATCAATATATATAGATATTGTGCAATATGTATAAAAACACTAAGTCACTAATATGTGTCGACTTTGATGCAGAATAATATCGATAATTTGGATTTGGGTTAATGTAACTAGATAAGATCTTGGATGATAAATGTTAACATATAAATAATTATACAGGTAGACTTTAATTTTATGTATGTTCTGTAGAATAATCTTCTAGCAAAGAAAAAAGAATTGTATATATTAATTTTTTTTAAGATAACAGATTGTCTAATACTTATTGAATTTAATGGGAAATCCTATAAAAAAATAAAATAAAATCCCGCTCATTACGTAAGTCGTAAAAGCTCGCTGGTTTTTTTAACAGTATATGCTTCAAATTTTTAATGAATTGATTTAAATTATTCCGATTGTGCAGTAGTTTTTCTTTCTTTTCTCTTTTTTTTTTTTTTTCTACGTGTCATAAATAGAGGTTAAGTAGTGTCTAATAAATAGAGGTTAAGTAGTGTCTAATCGCTAATACATAACTGATGACCATCACTTACTATAAATTTAAAAGAAAATAACACACACATACTCTACCAAGGTTTGAACTCCTGACCCCCCCAAACTCACACACACATCCCTCAAATTTTGGACCAATTGAGCTAGCTCCAGTTGGCATTTCCAGGTCTCTCTTTTATATATATATATATATATATATATATATATATATATATATATATATATATATATATATATATATATATATACAATTATTAGGGTGGTAGTTGAATTGAGTTATTCAATTCAATATCTTTATATGTTCATATATGAGTATAAGAACTCAAACTACTTCAGCCCATTTAAGCCCATTTAAGGTAACTTACAATTATTAGGGTGGTAGTTGAATTGAGTTATTCAATTCAATATCTTTATATGTTCATATATGAGTATAAGAACTCAAACTACTTCAGCCCATTTAAGCCCATTTAAGGTAACTTTTACTTTTTAAAGTAAAAGTATTAAAAGATTTTTCTATAAAAGATAGTAGGTATATGTTTTTTTAAAAAGATCTTATTTTTTTTAATAAAAAAATCCATCCAAATAATATTTTTAAATGATCATTTAAGTCTTAAAAGATATTTGAATCCTAAAAGATCTTTGAAAATTATGCTAAACAAGTTCTTAGTTGATCACACTCCAACAATGCTAAGTGTTAGAAGAAAAAAAGATTAATTTCTCACATAAGATTTATTAAGGACAATGATATGGAAGAAATAGTAATAAAACATTATTTAGAGTTAACTGCAAAAAAAAATACTAAGTTATACTATTTCTGTAGTTTTAATTCTATTTTTTGACTTGTGTAAAATTTTACAACCACACTTAAGATTTTGAAAATTTCAGTGTACAAATAGACTTTTTATGTCAACTACTATTTTAAGTTATTTTTGATAGATTTTAAGTATTTTTTAACATAAATAAGATATCTTCAATTCAGATTCAGTATATAATAATGAAATATTTTATTATAAATTTATACTTAGAGGGTAGACATTATTGAGATTTTTAGTGTGGAGATATAATTTTGTACTAGTTAAAAGATAAGTCAGATTATAACAAATCATAAATCAGGACTTTTTTGGGTGCAGTTTTTCTTTTAGCAAATTAAAAGACAAAAAAAAAAAAAGGCTTTAAAGGGCATATGTAGAGCTTAATTAACATTATATACTAATAAAGATGAGTCTTATATCTATAAATTCAAGTGTAAATCATACACAATAATAGTATTATGTGTGATATTAAGTGTTACAGATATTTCTTAGGATTTCTCAAAACTGAATATAGACTCCATTGTAGTACAACAGTAATGAATATCCGGAGAACCATTCTACTAGATAAGTATGGGGCAATAATATATAAATTAGTAGAAGAGCCAGTCAAAGACAATTGGTTGGGGTGCTCCTATCAGCTTGGAGAAAAGATTCTCTTATCCCTAATATTACTTATCCATATTTATTTGCACTTTAATATTTCACACCACTTCTAGCTAGGGTTTCTCTACTGGCAACCCAACTAAGTACCCAATCCCTTTCATGTTAAGCACTAACATCGCTTTTTTTATTTTTATTTTTTTTCGCCCTCTAATATATAGTGGGCCTAAGCCGCACGAACCTTTATAATTAGACTTAGAAACAAGAAAAAGGGTCGATATTTGCCCCACAATTTTGCAATGATCATTTACAATATCAGTTAATAATTAACTCTTAAAATGAATTTTGTTCACGAAATTTCTTGAGCCAACAACGTGGATTGTCAGTAAAGATCAGTACCGGGTTGTCTGAAAAATTGATGAACTTTAAAAGGTTGGGTTGATATTGCAAAATTTTGAAAATTATATGGGATACTTGGTTTTTTTTTTTTTTTTTTCAAAGGAGACTGTGTGCTAAAAGGTTCCATAGTTCAAGAAGGTAAAAAACTTAATTCTTTTTGAAATAGAGGGTAAAATATATATATTTCATATTATTTTAACTGGTGTACTAGACTAGGGGAGTTAAACCTTAGTCATAGAGAACCTCTGCCAAATTCAAAATTCCTTTCTAACCATATGAAGACAAAATTTAATAATTGTAGTTGCTTGGGTTGAATTTATTATATTTTTATTTTGGAAGTACAGTTTGTAATACTTATTTAGTACTCCAATTTGGTGGTTTTTTTAATTTGACCTTTTAAAAACGACGTACACAGCCTGGAAGAAAAACAAAATACTAATGCATATGCGATATTTTTTGAGTTTAATAAGTGGTATTATATATCAAATACAAAATATTTTGTACTTCAAGTCGCCAGGAGAAATTGTTTCTTAATAAGTTTTCGGATAAGAAGGTTAATTAATTATATATTCTGATTACAAAAGTCGGTCATATTTTATTGAAAGAACAATTATCTGTCTTTTACTTTGAATCCTCCGAAAATATTCTAAATATACTGATCGGTAAGATGTTGGTATAGCATATATTCTAACAACAGTCGGTCACTAATTATTTATTAACACCTATAGGTGTCTTTTATTTGATTCCTTCTAAAAAGTATCGTTTAGCAACCAAACGTAACGTCGTGAGAAGTAAATGTTACTTATTTAATGCTGTTGAAATGGCTACACTTAAATAATTATAGAAAACATGTTAAGCACTGTCACCTATAGCGTGGTACAAGAAATTTGGGATATATCTTAGGTTACTTTCACTTACTCGGCCAGCATGTTTGGTGTTTAATTAGAATTAACGTGTATTATTTCATGGGATTGCATCTATTAAGATAATTAATTAGTCCTCTAAATATTCTCCTTCTCTCTAAAACGATCCATTCAACTCTGTTAATACTGTCACGACCCAAAATCCGGGCTAGTGGCAAAAGGAGAATTTCACTTGGTGGGAAATTCCTTAATTTATTTGAAAAGTGTCAAAAGTTTTAGTTTTTATAAAATCAGTCCATTTAAATAAAAACATTTGGAATTCCATCCCGTGAACCACTCCCACAGTTCGTATACATCACTAAACCTAGATTGAATGATCACCTAAAAACATGAAATTAATTTTAAAACCCATCATCATCATCATCCACCACAGATATCCAATAACAGAAAGGCATGCATAAGTTTACAGACAATTTGAAAGCAGTAATCATGGTTCAATGCTAACACAAAAATCCAAATAGTCCAAAGACTATGATCTCAAACTTCTAGCATTACCAAGAGGCGAACTGCAATCAGGATGGCTTCTTAGTCCTCTTGATCACCAGGATCGCACCGAGCACCACCTGAGGAGGAAGGTAAAGGGGG
>JXTB01000872.1:14602-75625 GCA_002914805.1 Parasponia andersonii | reverse complement strand
TTCCCCTCTTCATTCTACACACCAAAACAAAGAACAGAAGTCTTCTTCTCTTTGCCATTCTCTCTCAAGTGTTCTTGAGTTCCTCAGTTTTTTTTTAGCTAGATAGTTGAAGATTATATAGAGCATCTAGAATTATCATTAGAGTAGTATAAATAGAGTACTCCTCCCCCATTTTATATCAGGCAAAAGAAAAATAATTCAAGTAGTAACACAAGTTCTTCTCTTCCACCAAAACTCTCTCTAGTTTTTTCCTTAGCCTTTCTAGCATTAAAAACTCCTATTTCCAACAAAGTGGTACGAGAGCATAGTTGTGAATTCTCTTGAAATTCTAAGTATGCTCTATAGTTACAGTTTTGACTAATTTTCTATATCAAAAAAGAATTATTGAGATTGAGAGTATTAGCCATTTGTTCCAAATATACTACTATTACATATCAAATCGAAGATCTCGATAAGACGAACACGCTGTCATAAGAATCAGCCTAATCAGAGTCCAAACGAGTCATCGAAAATTCGCTGCCATAAATTGAGTCAACTCACTGAGTTGAGCCGAGTTAAAAATGAGACATCCCCCGATCCCACACTCGTACGTAAGGATATTTGTATAAATATTTAGTGAGATCGGGAGACGTTACTCGACTTAGAACTGATAAAACAAGGGAAAATTAAAAATTTTAACTTTCTAGAGAGAGAAAGAAAAACTCCACTCATTTTTTTTTACATATAGTATAATTTATATATACATACATACTCCCAAAGTGGACCTCTCATAAAAATATACATAATGTACACACAATCAAAATAGATACAAAATTTTCAGTCAGGAAATCACAGCGTGAAAATTCTCATATATACAAGCCGCGGTCGGAAAGTCAGCACTCCTCCTCTTAACTCACATATGAGCAATATCATCTGCATTGTAAGAATATTTGTGAGTATAAAACTCAGTAAGTAACGAGTGCAAATACAACGTGCATATTCTAGAAAACAGATAATGGTATGATTAGGATCCCTGTGTATTTTGTATTGCCTGACAAGACCGTGAAGGATATTTGTATAAATATTTAGTGAGATCGGGAGATACTACTCGACTTAGAACTGATAAAAAAAGGGAAAATTAAAAGTTTTGACTTTCTAAAGAGAGAAAGAAAAACTCCACTCATTTTTTTTTTACATATAGTATAATTTATACATACATACATATATACTCCCAAAGTGGACCTCTCATAAAAATATACATAATGTATACACACTCAAAACAGATACAAAATTCTCAGTCAGGAAACCACAGCATCAAAATTCTCATATACACAAGCCGTAGTCAGAAAGTTAGCGCTCCTCCTCTTAACTCACATATGAACAGTATCATCTGCAATGTAAGAATATTTGTGAGTATAAAACTCAGTAAGTAACGAGTGCAAATACAACGTGCATATTCTAGAAAACAGATAATGGTATGATTGGGATCCCTGTGTATTTTGTATTACCTGACAAGACCGTGAAGGATATTTGTATAAATATTTAGTGAGATTAGGAGACGCTACTCGACTTAGAACTGATAAAATAAGGAAAAATTAAAAGTCTTGACTTTCTAGAGAGAGAAAGAAAAACTCCACTCATTTTTTTTTACATATAGTATAATTTATACATACATACATACTCCCAAAGTGGACCTCTCATAAAATATACATAATGTATACACACTCAAAACAGATACAAAATTCTTAGTCAAGAAACCACAGCATCAAAATTCTTATATACACAAGCCGCGATCGGAAAGTCAGCGCTCCTCCTCTTAACTCACATATAAGCAGTATCATCTACAATGTAAGAATATTTGTGAGTATAAAACTCATTAAGTAACGAGTGTAAATACAACGTGCATATTCTAGAAAACAGATAATAGTATGATTGGGATCCTTATGTATTTTGTATTACCTGACAACACCGTGAATCGCATACTAAGCCACTTAGATAACTAATAACTAATCATAAGCCGTCGTATGGAGGTCTCGAGTCTCAAATATATTTTAAACCCCTCTATGTACTGCAGAGGTCCTCTCCATACTGCTATCAAAGTGTTCCCGAAAGAACTAAATATTGTCCTCGAAGGAACCTAATAATGTCCCTGAAGAAACCAGATAATGTTTCCGAAGGAACCAGATAATTGGGCGCTGGCCCGCCACACCTTATTCACTAATACTCGTCAGGCAATATAAATACACCACATGTTCATGCCTCATGTATGTCAAAATAACAGATTTAGATATTTAAGCTTTAGGCATAACAGAATAACAAGTACAACTTTTCATATAATTCAAGGATTCCATAAGTTCACAGAACAAATAATTTCTTACATTGCAGGTGTAACGTTACTTACCTTGTGTTCGACAGAAAAGATAGTGAAAAGGGTCAATATCCTCGATGGTAAGGTGTGTGGAAGACCTGATATCAATTTCATTACTAGAATGATTACTACAATATAAAATGCTTAAAGAAAGCAACCACAAGCATAAATCACAACTTTCACAAAATCAGGAAATCTAATAATAAAATGAACCAAAATGACACATACTTTCATAAAAAATAGTCCATTTGTTTCTAAATAGTATCATTTGTTTTAAAAATATTTGGACAGTACCTCTTCTATTTTTAGGACATTCTCACATGATTAAAATCATAGTTTAAGATCTGCAATAATAATCCACAAGTCAATTCCCACATATACACCTCAAAGAGGATCATTTAGAATAACCTAGGTGTACTTGAATTCCTTTCGGTTTACACAAAGTTTAAAACCATTTTTACACTTATATATCATCATAACTAGCTAGTAAATAGGTGTAATCTACATAAAAGGATCAATGTCTTACACGTTCTAAGTAATGAAATCAAATTACAAGTGTAGACAACTTATTCCAACAATAAAAACACTTGAATCCACAAATAGCAAACTTTGGGGCTTTAAGTCTAACTTTAATCCTCCACTTAAATTCTATGTTTCCAACCATATATAAGGTTTCCTAGGACATTTCTTCATCAAATAAAAGCTTTGATTTAAGGGCTAATGTAATAGAAATAAATTACCAATTCCAAATTCCATAAAAACCTCACCTTGACTAATTTGAACCTTTGTTGAAGTTCTTGCTTTCTTCTTCCACAAAACTGATTTCTATGGCTTAGAAATTGATCTTAGGACTCAAGAGGACCTAGAAGAATCATTATTTAAGTGGTATAAAGTAGAGAATTGAAATAATAAAACAAAACCTAGGAAGGAGAATTAGTAGAATTACCTTGACTAGTTAAATGAGAGACTCTTGTTGATTCTCTCACCGCAGAGGCTTTAGGCATACGTGAAGGACTGTGTTTTGCGAAACAGAACAACTTCCCCATCAAAGTCATCCATAGTGACTCCTTGAATGTGGTAAGAGCTGTGTCTGCAAACGATGACTGCTCTTGGCTACGCTCTATTCTTAGTGATATTCATTCACTAATTCAGCAAACAGGTGGTGGCTCTTGCTATCAAGAATCATAAAGGAAAAGGGACTGAAGAGAAATAAGTATGAAAAAAAAAAACTTAAAAAGTAATATTTTCTCAATTTAACTAGGTACACGTAAGATTCATCAAAATTTGATTCCTCAATATATTAGTAAACACTTAAATAAATGGGTAACAAGAAAATTGTTTCTCTTACGGACTGGTAAAGATGGCCCTGTCCGTAAAGATGGCCATAGTATGTTTCTGAATTAGTGAACCTTCATTACAACATTTTTAGTGAGGCTTCGACCCCTCTTATTAGTGGGTTAAGTTTGTCTTAGGATTAAGGGTTGAATGGGCTTGCAACTTGAGAAATAGAGAAACGGATTTTCAGCACTGGGGGAAAAAAGTGCAAAAATAGTGAATAATCTATAGGGTGTGAATTTTCACACCATTCATTAGAACTGAATCACCAAACGTTTGCTGTAAATATCTCACAAAACTCACTTAGTTTTATTAGAATTTGTTAGCATTGTAATCCAAAGTTTTGTCCAAAACCAAAAATATATAGTCGAGAGATATAGACCAAAGCAGAGACCTAGTAGAAATATAGTGATCTTGGGTTGTTAGGGAAATAATGCTTTTGGTTATTTATCAACAAAGGCACTTCTCCACACAGTTTTGATAATATCAGGAGAAAATTTTTGGTTGAGAGTGAAGACAACAACTTGCTTGCTTACAAAATAGTATTCTCCCTCTTTTATAGTACTCTTTTTGCAACTAAATGCTGAACCAGCTTTATCATTGGTTGAACATACAAAACAATTAAGTCAAAAACTTTAACTATAGACAAAAGATATACAACAAAAACAAGCCAATGCATTTTTCTAATACCTCTGTTTGTGTCTGGAGAATCTTCACATACTTACGCGTCTCGCTCTCTCAGAAATATTTATGCACTGAAGAACACTGAGGAAAACATGTTCACTACAAGGAATACAGAGTCTTGAGCCGTTGGCAAACTGAAACACTTCTTCAACATGGTCAAGTAGTTCTTGGAATAAAGGGTGCTTGAGTAAGGTGATGTTGATAACATATCTCTTAAACTCTTCACCCACATAGACCACTAGGTGACCTTTTGGGACATCTTTGGGGACGGAAAAGACCCTTTTGGCCATATTACGATCCCTCAAAACTTGCTTTCGGGCAATAGGAGTACCTTCTTT
Source organism: Parasponia andersonii (assembly GCA_002914805.1). Classification (NCBI taxonomy): domain Eukaryota; kingdom Viridiplantae; phylum Streptophyta; class Magnoliopsida; order Rosales; family Cannabaceae; genus Trema; species Trema andersonii. The sequence continues at coordinate 70,921 of JXTB01000872.1, read as the reverse complement.
TCCGCATTTGGTGAAGCATGTTGTGAGAAAGTACTTAACTTTGAGGAAAATCCGCATCTTCGTAATGACACGCAAAGGGAAAGGTGGGTTGGAAAGTGCAAGCAAAATTGAGTGTTATATAGAAATTTATGTATTCACACATTTAAAAGCTAGTACGATTTTGTCCCATTTTATATATTGGATAGTTTTGAAAGGCAAGATTAGTTTAAAGTTAAAGAAGATTTGTGATATATTCCTGTCAAGGAACTATGGATACGGTGTTGTTAATCATAGTACTATGCTATTTTAAATTTGTATATATGTATATGTATATATTATTGCAAGTAGACAGGACAATGCAGAAAAAAATTCATGTTTTCTTTCAGATTAAGAGATTGGGAATTTGCTAATACTACTCCAAAGCAATAAAGAAAGAATAGATTAGCTTTATGCTTGTGACTTAGAAAAATTTTGAGTCTCATATCTTCTTAGAACCTGTTTAATTGTCAATCGAATTGAAATCCTAAGTAGCATGAAATTCGAAGAAATGATGTAGGTCATTTTTGGATCGGTTGAGCCTTTTAAGCCTGTCCTTTAAATGTGATATCCTTAGTCACCCCTTTTGAGCTAATTTCTCAACCTTTTTTCATTTTATAAGCTAATAAACTCTTCTTACTTAGAAATATTTTCCCAAAGAACCTCAATTCATACCATATATACTTAAAGGTAAATTTTAAACTTGTGATGAAGTGTGAGTAGTTTATGAAGAAAATAAAAGGGAAGTCTTTAGAAAAAAGAAATTTGACTACCTTAAATTGGTAGTCGGTTTAAAAAAAAGTCGAAAATGGGTCTGAAACTAAGTATATTATTGTTTTAAAATCTATATGAATTTGGGAAGAGGATTATAAGTTTGGACATGTACAACCGTAGAAGTGCAATTTTTAAAACATGTTTCTCATGGATATTATAAAAACTGTATGGCATATTGTAGGACGCGTTCCTAAATCATACACCACGTAGATGATTAAGTGGCAGAACAGATCATAAACGGGACACACCGTCCGACACGTATCCAAAGTGACCAATTAAAGGCCACACGAGTCGCATGTGGTACCACATAGGCCCATGAGCTGTCCGAGGCTAGGGCCGAGCCTATCCCAGACCTTGAATGGACTTGCCCCAGTCCGATTCTTACCATGACAGCTGAGGGTCGGGAGCCCCAAGGGTCTTCCACCAGAGTATAGTAGGAAGCAACTCACACCTCCAGACCTAGACAGAGCATTTAATGCGATCCTGAGTAGGTGTGCGCATTGGGCAAGTCGTCCTGACAGAATGGCGGCTTGTAAAAATCTCACCCCCGACAGGCTGGAATCGTAGGGAACGGCAGAAAACAGGCCACAATGATACAAGAAAGGTCACGGTAACCATGACTCGTGATTTCTAGAGTAAGTCATGATGGAAAAAGGTACTCGATCCTGGGATTGAGAGCCAAAAAACTCCCAGTCCCAGAATCATATATACATAAGCCTTGTTTCCTCTCAAAAGAAGAGAAAGATAAGAGAAGAGATAATGCAATATACAAAAAAACATTTTTACAGAGAAAAACAAAATCCTTACTGTTCCATCTCATGGATAAATCACTGATTTAAGCATCAGAGAGTCTTTGCAGATGGCTACTCCCTCCTCCCCGTCTCAGCCTGAAGCTAAAGATATTCCAAGATAGCAAGGACACGTAGACAGTTGGTGAATACCTCGTCAGCAGTTCAGAGACACGTGGACCGTTGGTGAAAATCAATCCAAGAGATTTAATAGATGGTTAAATTCTAATACACTTTGTTCGGCTTGGATTAGATCAATTTTCACCGATTGTCGATGTCATTGTGAGTTTACAAGAGTATTTTACATGCCTTAAGAATGAGAGCTCTTGGAATTGACATTAAAAGGAGTTTTATTACCAAGACTTCACAAGAAAAAAATTTTATAGTATGAAAAGTGCTCCCTTATTTTATAAGTCAATATTGTCCTGTATCATAAATTTTTATTTCAATTTTTTATTTGTTTATAATGTATTGGAAACCTTGACTTGAAGTCTCCGGTTTTTGTTTCACTTTTGGTGATATATAGCACACGGATTTTGATCAAGACAAAGACTTTATCTTTGGTGTAGGTTGGTATGAAGTATATGAGATTCTCAACAGGACACACCACCATTCAATTAATTAGCCAACCGATTTTGCAAACAAAGCTTTGTCTCAATGATTCTATCTTAACGCTCTGCCCATTCTTCACTGCCATATATATATATATTAGAGAGAGATGGTCGGTCGGTGGTTGGAAGGTCTCTCTCAAATGATGTACAAAATCTTGTAGTTTTAAGACGATTTTCCAAGTCATAGTCCAATTTTCTCTTCTTTCTTTATTATTATAATTCTTTTGCCATTCTCTTGGTCTTAGGTCGGGAAGTGTATTGTTTATAGACAGTTTTTTTTTCACTTTAAGCATTTAGTGGCCAAACGAGTGACAACCCTTTTATATATTTATAGATGCATGTTGGGTCGACGCCTTTCTTGCTTAGGGGTATGAATTTGAGGATGAGGAGGGTTTTACCCATCAATTGTCTCAGGAAAAATGATAATATCCAAAACTTCGAGTATCTATATCTATCCACACATAGAGGATGATGATTTTCTTCTCTCTTCTTCCCATCTCATTTTTTCTGTCCCACCACCAAGGTGATGAGAAATAAGACAAGATTATGTGCTGTATTATAATATCAATACATAAAAACCTTGGAAAAAATTTGGAACTACATAAAAACTGTATAATTACATTAGTTGCACGGAGCTCCCAATCCATGTCACTCTGATCACGTTAGCTAAGATATACATTTTTACCAAACCAAAATCCACTTTCTCTGAGAGAACTACTTTTATTATGATGGTGAGTTCTAGGGAGGATCTCCTTCCTAGATATCCAGTATCTACCACACAAGATTGAAAAATTTTGAACTTTATTTTACCTTATTTAAAAACTTCTAAAAACAAAAAGAAAAATAAAAGAAACCGCCTAATTAAACCATGCCAATATACATCCATTCAGCTCAATTCTCTCAAGAAAATATAACACATGGAAAACTAAACTGACAATATATATATATATATATATAGAGAGAGAGAGAGAGAGAGAGAGAGAGAGGAAAAATATCAAAAGAATGGACAACAAAAACACCAAGGTCCAAGCAGTTATGATCATGGCAGTGCTGGTCATTGGGGCATTTCTTCAAACAGGTGAGGCGCTTTGGAATGTGGCAAGCTGTGCATGCCGATGTGCCTGAGGGAGAATGGTTCCTGTTTGTGAGAGGGTGAGGATGCCTGTAGGCATTCAGCCCCACCACGCCAAGGCGGTGGTATATTGGGTTGGTTTACGGGTCCTTAATTCACATCAAAAATTCTATTATAGACATTGGTCTCTCTTTCTCTCCCAGCATACAATATATCTATATATATATATATATATCTAATGCATCAATTGCTCCTAGTTTGGAGTAAATTCTTTATATATAAAGATAATGTTCCTCGTTGTCTAATCATAATTTCCTATGCTGTCATGTTACATAAATATTTAACACGATGCTCGTTATTCTTGCAAGAGTGGTTTTATGGATTAAAGCCCTAATTTTCTTAAAATCCGCAAAACCAACTCAAAATTTGAAATGACGATGATAACTTTCCTAACTTGTATCTTTTTCAAGAAAATGAGATGTCACTATGAAGGTAATTTTGTGAGGAATCCAACCATATCAAGAAAAATTAGCACAAATGGAATCAAACTATTTAATCAAATTTTGGACCTCATAAAGTTTGACATGATAAATAGGATAAATGACACTCAGAAAAAGAAGCAAAGTCTTTTTTCTTTCTTTCTCTCTCTTTTTGTTTTCTTCTTTTTTTACGAGAGAATATGATACAACCAATAATGGCTCTAATACGAATGTAAAAAATATTATACTTCGTTTGGTTCACTTATTTAAAGAGGTATATTTAAATGAAAACTATAAAATGAGTTATAATTAAAATGAGAGACATTTAAAGTAAAATAAATTATAATAAATTATAATTAGAATGAAAGATATGGATCATTTAAAAATACATTTTAAGCTTCATTCTCGTTCTAAGATACAAAAAATTTATTCCAATGATTGATATAACTGATAAATTATTTAAATGAAAAACTGAATTGTTAAAATAAATACACATTTTAAAAAACCATTTGAATAGAACAATTGAAATTATTTAAATAAATCAATGAGTTTTTTTATTTAAATAGAATGAAATTAAACCAAACGTGTCCAAAAGTATTTGTGCCAAAAGCATTTACATAAGTTCCGATTCGAGAACTAACTATGATAATTTCGCAATACTTAAACACTGTATATTACAACGAGAACAACCGTAATATTTTCATAGCACAAAAGCCTTTGTGAAGTCCACTAAACCATGTGAAGTATTTCCTATGTATATGTCCTCTTTCTAAACCAATTTTGTTGAGTATTTAATGTTTAGAAAGTTCTCTAAGAGACATTAAGTTTGAATCTCAGCCAAAATTGAATTTTTTTGTCAGTTATCCCTGAAAATTTTATTTAGATCATTTACAAATACTCAACAAATAAGCTAATATGTATAGGTTATCCTTATAATTTTCTTGGGCAAGAGAATGGCCTCTTAGCTATATTTGGGCTGAGCCGCAATAACTTTACCATGCGAATTGTGAGAAATAGTGCAACTTATCTGTTTGCTTATGGTTGTATACACATTTTATTCAAAAGCAACCTTTTGAAAGGGGCAATGACAAGTCTCATTATTATTATTATTATTATTATTTTATTTTGCGACGGAGAGATTAATACTCTCCCAATAAAGAGGGGGATGTGGCAAAAAATTTATTTGAGTGACGCATTTGCTAAAACATTAATTTTTTTTGTTCATAGTTATCTCTCTGTTCTAATTTGTTTTCTTGCTTTTATTTATTTTTTTCCTTTCTCAAAATGCAATATTAAAGTAGGAATGGCAATGAGTGGATTGAGGACATTTTTTTAATTACTGTCTCCATCCTGAAAGGCAAATCGTAATATTATATCTGTCTCATTAATTATTCTTTTAGATACAGGAATAATGCGAGAAATAACTAACGGATAAAAGGAAAAATTACGGTTCACTATTACCTGTTGATAATGACAAAATAAGAAAAAAAAAATAAGAATGATGAAATGGATTGGCTCAAGTGATAAGAGTACCCACCATCTAGGATCTTGGTTCTAGGTTCGAGACATACCGAAGGTAAACGTGAAAACCTATTATCCCTAATGGAGTAGGGTGAGGATTTGGTAGTAGTAAATATTTTCTTTTAATTTGTAATAAGCGAAGGCCATAAGTTAAGCCCTACTTTAAAAAAATAAAGAAAAAAATTTAAGAAAAAATGCTAAATTTTTTATAATTGACAATAATTAAATACAACAATATATTAAATAATTTTCAAACTCTAAAATTAAAATATATAAGTATATATCTCTCTAAAATCATTCTTTTACCACAGATATATGAATATAAGTAGTATAAAATTAAAAAAACATATATGTATAATAATTTTTTTATGTCAATATATATTGAGGTGGATATGATGCAAATTATACTAATACCCGTATATTAATGATGCAGTTATTCTCCGTCTTAGTCATTTTTTTGCGTTTAAGTGGTTTTTCCTCTCTCCATTTGGATCAGAAAATTACGAATGCCCCTAACTGGAGGTTATATTTTCATTTTTATATGAAAGACACATATGATGATACACTACACACTAATAGAGGTGCATACACGTAAATTTTATAGTAGGCTCCATACCTATATTAGTGCACTATATATTTTGATGGATTAGTTTGTAATTGGCTAACTAGACTAATTGTGTTTTTAGACATTTTCTTTTCTTTTTTTTTTTCTACTTAGTTATGACTATTCAATATATGACAAATCAAAAAGGAGCTTTTTTTTTTAACAGCTAAAAAAGGAGTGTATTCATTTTGCTTAAATAGGCTTGCTTAGTTACAACTTTGTTTTCGATTTATTTTTTAATATGGAATAAAGTTGAGAACCTTCCCAAGTTTTTGCTTGAGATCGATCCTCCCTGTCTTTTCATCCCAAAAAAAAAAAATTAAAATTACCGAACATTAAGTGTAATATTAAAATCTAATTACTAAATGGAGGAAATAATTTAAAGTTTTCAAACAATATATACAGGTTTAAAATAAAAGAATTCATAGAGGTATTTTTTTTGGCATCGGTGAAGAGATTGAAATCTAAATCTCCACATTAAAAAGTAAGTATGTTTACCGATCAAATTAAGCATGAAATCTAAATCTCCACATTAAAAGGTAAGTATGTTTATCGATCAAACTAAGCATGTAATCACGTAGAAAAATATTATAATATTTTGGCCACTAATACATTAGGTACTTTTTATGTATACCCTATCACTATCAGATTTACAAAATAGTAGTCTATATTTAAAATATAGTGTATCTACATAAATGAAAAATAAAACAAAGAAAATCCATTGGGCATTTGCCCCCAGTTGACCCCTCTCCCTTTGCCACTTTCACACTAAACATCATTATCGTAATGATTGCTTCTATTGTTTGTTTATGATACGATGTAACACTTAGAATTCTACACTTCTTCTTTTCAAACTAAACACTCATGCATAATAATTGAAATTTTGAATAATAGCCTTATTCATTTATTTCCTTTTCTCTTTGTTCAAGTTTGGAATATAATGTTAGAAAAGAAATAATATTATTTTCTCTTTTTGAATAGAATTAACATTCGTCTGGGATTACTACGTCCACTCAAAACTAAAATTATTTGTTATGTTTAGAAAATTTTGGTCTTCGCAAGTTCTCATTATCAAATATAGGAGGCCTTCTCACTTAGGTGTAAGAATTTGTGGATGAGGAGGGTCTTTCCACCAATAGTCTTAGGAAAAATGATCTTTATTCTTCAATAGTTATATTCAAACACTGAGCTACTATATCTATCTACACAGAGAAAATGAGGATTTATTTTTTCCTCTCTTTCTTCCCATCTTATTTTCTGTCCCACCATGTGATAATAAGGCAAGATCATGTATTAAAATTACAATAATTATAATGGAGAAACACTGGAAGTTGGAACACATAGCTCAAGTTAGCTAGAGATACAATTACAAAACCAAACCCAACCCCTGGCTATTAAGAGAGTACTACTTTTAGCATCATTATTATTGAACTTCGTCTCCAACTATGGGACCAGCAGTCAAATATAGGAGCTGAAAAAGAGCCCACAATTATGTGGGACTTATTTCCTAGATATCCACCACATAAATTGAAGGGTTATGAACTCAATTTTACCTGACTTAAAAACCATTGAAAAAATAATAATAAATAACTTCCACACCTCAGATTACTCCATATTTTTCTCCAAACCACACTAAAACCACAACCCAAAAATAGGACAAAAACAAAAAAAAATCCCTATTTCCGCTTATATAAACCAAACCAAACCACCTTCATTCAACTCAGTTCTCAGAAAACAATTAACATAAAGAAGCAAATACAAAAAAAATGGCCAACAGAAACACCAAGATTCCAGCAGTTTTGATCATGTCAGTGCTGTTCATTGGGGCATTTTTTCAGACAGGTGAGGCGCTCACGCCATGCGCCAAGGAGTGCATGCCGGTGTGCCTAAAGGAGGATGGCGCAACCATTCCTGTGTGTGAGACTGCTTGTGAGAGCTACTGTAAACAAGCAGCTTCAGGCTCAGGCCAAGGTGGAGGAGGGATTATGGATAAACATCATTAATCACACCATAGACTTATTTTGTATATTGCCCTCTCTCCCAAATAATAAGTAGATATTTCATTCCCTTGTAGAGAAAAGAAAAAAAAAATTATCAAAAAAATCTAGGGGAGTTGAGAATTTGAAATCAAACTCTCCTTATTATTAGGCTATGCTAGCGTCTGAGTACTAGTTGCTCCTAGCTTAATTGGAGTAAATTCTGTTTGTATAAAGATAATTTTTGAGTTGTCTAATCATAATTTCAACAAGATAATATATATATATTGATATGTTATTTGTAGTACAATTTTGGATACAACTTATTGAATTTGTTATGACTAAGAAAATTACAAACACAACTTTTTACGATTCATATTAGGGGATGCATGGCTTTTCGGTCGTCCGGATTGCGAAAAGCGAATGCTAAAAAGCGGGACGTGCACCACCCGGTCCATCTTTTCCATCGAGGGGAAAAAAAAAGTTTGAGAAATGCAAAAAAATCAAAAACAAAAAACAAAATTAAAAAAAAAAAACTTTCACATTATGGAAAACTTTCAATAATCATACAGATAGTTACAAAAATCTTAAAATCACCACAGTGATTGTAAGGCTATTATCAAAATTAATTACGAATATAAAGCATGAACCAAATATTGTGGGTAGAGTTACAGAATCTCCCATCATATATCATGCGTATTTCTATTTTATCATTATATCAAGATTTAGCAATAAGGAACCTAATTTATATCTATATATTTTTATGGCGGATTCTTCTTATATATAAGATGAAACAAAACATAGTTTATGTTGATGGAAGTTTTTTCAATAATAAATTTAGAAAAAATTAAGAGATATAACTTATGTGAATTGGATTATTAATCAAAGCAGATAAGGAGGTAAAGATTTTATAGTGGTTCAGCCCCGAAAAAGATGAGCTTACGTCTACTGTTTTTCACTATATTCTGGAGAATTAAAAGAACTCAAAATTACAATGTGTTGTCTGAAAAGAAGAAAATACTCTTAAGAATTCTTTTGCCTCTTCTGGATTTTTTTCAAGATCTCCCACATCCCGAAACCTTGAGCTCCCTTTATATAGATGAGGATAACTCAATATTTTTAATTGTGAAAATAGGTAACTACAATCGGGTAATACAATTTGAGTAATAACATAATTGGGTAATCACTTAAATCGGCTAACTGGTCGAACTTGAAAGAGAGACTTTTGTTTCCCTTTCCTTGTAGGTTACCCGTTTAACGAAGTAAAGACTAATTTCCTTTTCTTTCGGGTCGCACATAACCTATTCGGAGGAGGTCGCACACAATCCCTATGTAGTGGAGGTCCCACATATTCTATGCAGTGGAGGTCGCACATATTCTATCGGTGGAGGTCGCACATATTCTTACACATGCGACCTGGCATAGGATTTTAGACCGCACAACAATTACCCCCCAGCTCCATTAGTTCTTTAGGACAAAATGGAGCTTCCTTTAAATGTAGGTGATTGCGAACTTAAAAAATGCGATGTCACGACCTAGCTTGAGATCCTTGAAGAGTCGAAGAGTCACCAGATTTCAAATCCCATCTTTCTCAAGATCATGCATACCTTTTTCTGACAGACATAAACACGTATAGCCTTTTCTAAGAAAGATAGCAGAACTCGAGGAGGCTCAAGGATATCAATGATGCCAACCGTCATTTTTAAACCAAATCTTTTCAAATTTCAAAAGATTCTGATTTATCTTCGGAAAAAATCAAATCTCGCGTGAACTTCGGCCTTCAGATCTGAAAATCAAATACCTTAATCTACGGCTATGATTTAGCAGTGCTCGAGGTATAAATATCAGAAATTAATCCGTTTCAGACCATCTTTCTAAAAAATCAAAAAAATTTCAGAGAACCCTACAGCGCCGTTTCGTCCTTCAGCTCGCACAATTCCGATACCTTCTCCGACAGAATTCAGACCATATCTCAATCCCTCCGCTTCTGAAGAAAGGTTAGTTCATTTTTTCTCTCTTATTTTTCTGTCTGTTCTTGGAAAAACAATTTCAATGTCTAAGAATAGAAATACATCCCACATTAGAACGAAGTGAAATGGGAATTATTTTTCTCCCTTTTCTAGTTTATAAAGTAGACTTCTCTAGCTAATGGTTAGAGAAACTCGTGAGAAGAATTTCTAGAGTCTGATACCCTATTTTATTTTCTGACGAACTGTTCGAATATTTATTTTCTGACAAACTGCTTGAATATTTATTTTTTGATGAACTGCTAGAATAATTTTTATGAATCTGTAGATCTCGTAGGAAAAATCGATGAACTTGCCTGTTAGTGCAATCCTAGGATAAACCTCCAGAATTAACATAGTGAAAATCCTTGATATTCGCGTAGGACTGAATCTATCCGTATTTCTTTTCAGATATCTAGTAGTGAGGAATTTAGGGAAGGGAATGTGTTTCCTGGAGAATCTGATTCGAGTGTTAGCTCCATTAACCTTGAAGATTACTTTTAGCTGGAACCCAAGGTAGAAATAACAAGGGTTAGGCAAAGTAGTCCTTGTATAGGCGATCTCTCCCAAGACCAGTGGCCCCGACATATCAGGGATGCCCCTGCATTTTCATCAGGCTATCAATACGTAGAGAGGAATTGATCATGCACCAATATAAAGATAAGTTGCACATCGAACAAACTCAGCAAAATCGTGAGCAGCTATAAAATCGCCATACCCTTCGCCTACCTATGGAATTTAACCCACCACACACTCCACCACATGGACTCGCTTCTTTTTCTGAAGCAGTCCTCAAGTGTGGCGTGCATCTCCCACTTCATCCGTATATAAAATCGATTATTGACTACTATGGGGTCGTCCCTTTTCAATTGACCCCTAATACCTATAGATATATGGTAGGTTTATATATACTGTATCATAAATTAGGTTTAGAGACCCCTTCTCCTGAAGAATTTGCTTGGTTTTACCAAGTGAAATCAAACCCCTCAGATCTTGACTTTTTCTATGCAAGTAAATGGTTGAACCAGGTAATAAAAATAATCTACGGGGTTTGCAACAACATGGGAAAGTAGAAAAATCCATTTTTCCATTTTGACTATACGGCTAACGGCTTCTTTCAAAATCCCAGTAGGTAGTCTTCTAATTTATCACCTTTTTCTATTTTATTATTTTTATATTGATCGCATTCGAATGTCATCGCAGATAACAGGGATCGACCCGGACTCTCCAATGAATAGCTTGCAAGGGTATATAAAATCAACGACCTTCCAATTGAATAATTTAATTGGAAGGTATTAGGTACTTCAAATAACATGGTCGCTTGTGGTCTGCTTCTAAAGGAAGCGGCGTTCCCAGACCCCCCGGTCCTTTCGTCTAAACCATCGAGCTCGAAGAAGAAGCCAAGGAAAAGGACAGATTTAGGTGCCTCGTCTTCCAGAACTAGAAAACGAAAAGCACCAGCCACCCTTCCAACCTCAGAACCTTCCTCTCCAGAGACAACATCACCACCAGCTCCTCAACCAGCTCTATAAGAAGAAGGTAATCATACATATGCATTCTAATTACCTTTATATTATATCTCCTCGCTCACCGACATATCTGTACAGAGATGGTTATCAGTAGGGGCTTACGAGCACCACCCTCGACTCTCGGGTCCATGGCAAAAACTAAGACACCCGAGAGTACTCTGTCATCGAAAGGGAAAGAGAAGGTTGACAGCTACAAGAAAAGAAAAGTTGCCTTCGAGGACTTCCCAGCAAGCTCGCCTCCACCACAGCCTCAGCCAACGAGTCATCCTGAACCACCTAAAGAGGCTGCCACTTCTTCGGAACTGATCCTGGCAGATAAGGGTGAAGAGCTCTTCACGCTCCTTAACCAATTACCAGAGAATGCTGGTATGAGCATAACCTTCATTGATCGCTTCACATCCGAGGAACGCTGGAAGTAGATGAAGCGACGATCTGCCAAGGTCGCTTTTGGATCTGCGATGAGGATACTGGCCAATGTAAGTACTTTTCTATTCTCTCCTCGAATGTATTCTCTTGGTATTAACGATTAAATTTTTCAGACTGCGGCTGCTGCTGTCCTGATGCATGACCCGGTCTTCGAATGCTTGGAGAAGGCTGAAAAAGTTGAAGAGATAACCCAAGCATTCGAGAATTCAGAGAAGGCTCAGGAGGAGGAGAGAACGGCCTTCAACTTAGAGAGGCAGCAGATGCTTGAAGACCTGGCCAAGGAGAGACTCGAGAAGGAGAATCTCGAAGAGAAAGTCAAAGAGTTCGGGAAGACCATATCTGAGCATCCGGATCGCATGAGGGAAGTGACCACTGAGGCGGTTCACAAAGTTATTGAGGAGTTCAAGACGACTGAAGTCAAAGAGCTCGAAGATAAAGCTAGTGATATCGCCTCGTCGACCATCATTTTCAATATTTTCTACGAGCATCCGGATTTTGACTTCTCCATCCTTGGCGAGGATGTGGTCGAGCTCATCCAAAGTTGGAAGGAGGATACTGCCAAAGCTGGAGATGGCGGCACGAGCCCTTCTGCATAACACTTGTTTTTTTTTTTAGAACAATGCAGGCTTGGTCCCCCTTCCATTCTGTGCATGTATGGGTGATTTCTTTTAATAAATATTATTATTTTTTCCTGTCAGATGCTCCTGCAAAATAATGAAAACACAACAATAATTTTAACTAAGTAGTCAATCACTAAGTGATTGATCAGTACGCTTTTAGCGATTTGAATCTGACTAACTTTAAACAAGTTTTAAGCATTAGGATAGGTTAGGTCGCTTAAGAAAATAGTCAATGCGAGTGATGCAAACTCAACTATGTTTCAAAAGTTCCATGTCAAAATAAAATATAGCAATATATCACTTCGAACAATGAACGTTTGGCTTAGTTACTTTTTTGTTCGAGGAGGGAAATTGCGTAATACGACATGTTGAGGCATGAAGCGAGGGGAAAATCCTCGGATTTGAAGGAGATTCAGATACTTCGACGATCTAAAACCCCATCTCCTCTAAATGGACGTTTGCATAGTCCCTTAGGAAACAAATAGGAGATAACATTCTGATCCCACTACCCTCCGAGTTTTATGGTGTTCGAAAACTGCCATAAAACTATAAAAAGATGAACAGAAACGAGTTGAAGTAATAGCCGAAGAAATATTATTGACAAATATTAATAAAGAAGATACAATAGGCCGTTGAAGATAACATGAAGATTTATTGATAATAACAACGATGTTGTTCTGCATTCCAAGCATGCTCGATCTTTTGTCCACCGATGCGAGCTAGGTTGTATGTCCCAGGTCGAATGACATTATCAATAACATAAGGCCCTTCCCAGGAAGACCCAAATACCCCAGCGCCATGTTCCTTATTATTAGGTAGAACTCTTCGAAGGACGAGATCTCCAATTTCAAAATGCCTACTTCTGACTTTAGAGTTATAATTTCGAGCAGTGCGTTATTGGTATAATGCAATTCGAAGTTGAGATTGTTCACGTCGTTCTTCTAAAAGATCGAGTTCAATTCTCAGTAATATATCATTCTGATTTTGTTCATAAATAGATCTCCGTAGAGAGCCCGCACCAATTTCAACTGGGATCATCCCTTCATATCTATAAGCCAAAGAGAATGGACTCTCTCCAGTAGTGGTTCATTGTGTGGTGCGATAAGCCCCTAAAACTTCTAGAAGTACTTCTGGCCAAGCTCCTACATGCTCCTCCAGCTTTGTCTTTATATTCTTGTTTGAGTATTTTGTTTATCGCTTTGACCTGCCCATTGGCTTGAGGATGAACAACAGCAGAGAAACTCTTCTTGATGCCCAAGTTGTCGCAGAAGTCACGGAACTCATCACAGTTGAATTGTTTCCCATTATCAGAAATTATAGTATACGGTACACCATAACGACAGATTATAGATTTGTAAACAAAATCTATCATCTTCTTTGCAGAAATGGTGCTTAAGGCCTCAGCTTCTATCCATTTTGTAAAATAATCGACTGCGACCACTGCATACTTCAAACCTCCTCGTGCCAATGGAAGCATCCCGATAATATCAATTCCCCAAACAGCAAATGGCCATAGACTATTCATTGAAGTTAAACGAACATGTGGTTTTCTAAGAATAGTCGCAAATCGTTGACATTTATCACACTTCCTAGCAAATTCCAATGTATCCTTCTTCATAGTTGGCCAAAAGTACTCTTGTGGAAGAATCTTGTTTGCAAGTGCTTGCCCCCCAAAATGATTTCCACATATTCCTTTGTGAATTTTCCTCATAATATAGCGTACTTTTTCATCATTGACGCACAATAATAATGGCGAACTAAAACTCCTTCGATAAAGCTTCTCATCCTGGATGATATAGCGGGCGACTTTTATGCGGAGTCGCCTTGCATCGTCCTTGTTCTCAGGAAGATCGCCATTTTATATATATCGCATTATGGGATCTATCCATGATGGTTTTTCGTCAACTGGCATAACTACCTGGGATTCGACCTCGATGCTTAGTGATATAAGAAATTCAATAGGTACTACCTTCAACAACTCTGCATCTTTCGTCGAAGCGAGCTTAGCAAGTGCATCTGCCCAGGTATTTTCAATGCGAGAAAGAAGCTGAATGTTATAAGCGGCGAATGTTAAGAACAATTGCTTCACCTTCTCCAAATAAGCCATCACTCTCCCTCCTCTCGCTTGATAGTCGCCCTTAACCTGACAAACGACCAGCTGGGAGTCGCTATACACTTCAATTATTTCGACCTTTATTTCCTGTAAGAGCTTTAGCCCAGCTATCAGTGCTTTATACTCGGTCTCATTATTCGACGCTGGGAATTTGAAATGAAGTGCACAATGAATGTTGTGCCCTTCAGGACTGATTAAAACTATGCCCGCATCTGCTCCATTTTCATTCGATGACCCATCAACATAAAGTTTCCACAACCTTGATGTATCTGAAGCGGGTTTTTCGAGTACTCCCGTGGGAAGATTGACATCGTATGTAAATTCTATAATAAACTCTGCGATGGCCTGACCCTTTATGGCAGTGCGAGGTTGAAAATTAATGTCAAATTGACTCAATTCAACAGCCCACTTAAGCAGTCGTCCTGATGCCTCAGGTTTCTGTAAGACCTGTTTCAACGGGAAATTCGTGAAAACCCTGATGAAGTGAGCATAGAAGTAAGGTCGAAGCTTTCTTGATGCAATGACAAGCGCCAGCGCCAATTTTTCTATCTCCGGATATCTGGTTTCAGCATCAAGTAATCTTTTACTTACATAATACACAGGTCGCTGAATATTTCCCTCCTCGCGAATTAATGCAGTACTCATCGCATACTTAGAAACAGCGAGATATAAGCATAATTCTTCTCCCAGATTTGGCTTCGACAAGAGTGGAGGAGAACCCAAGTGCTTTTTCAACTCTTGGAATACCTGCTCGCATTTTTCCGTTCACTCGAACCTCTTTGATCCTTTTAATACCTCAAAACAAGGTTGGCATTTATCGGTTGATCTGGATACAAACTGACTCAGTGCAACTACTCTTCCTGCTAGGCTTTGCACATCCTTGGATTTACGAGGAGATTGCATATCAATCAACGCTTGTATCTTCTGAGGATTTGCTTCGATTCCTCGCTGATTGTCCATAAAACCCAGAAATTTTCCAGATCCTAGTTCGAATGCACACTTCTGGGGATTCAGCTTCATCTGGTATCTCCGGAGGATTTTGAACATCTCACCAAGGTGCTTGATATGATCTTCGGCTTTCTCTGACTTCATCAGCATGTCATCGACGTATACCTCCACTGTCTTGCCAATTTGTTTTGCAAACATCATATTGACAAGACGTTAGTAGGTCGCTCCTGCATTGATAAGTCCGAAGGGCTTCTTTTTATAACAGTATAACCCTCGATCAGTGATGAACGAGGTATATTCCTCATCTAGCTCGTACATGGGGATTTGATTATATCCTGAATATGCGTCCATGAAACTTAAAAGTTCATGCCCCAACGTCACATCTACAAGCTGGTCGATCCTCGGAAGAGGGAATCTGTCCTTCGGACATACTTTGTTGAGATCGGTGAAATCGATACACGTTCTCCACTTCCCATTGGGTTTTTTCACCAAAACCGGGTTTGCAATAAAAAGACTCTCTTATGAACCCAATTTCGAGCGGCTTCTCCACCTCTTCTTTTAACGCGATGTAGCATTCTGGATTCATAGCCCTTCTTTTCTGCCGTACAGGCTTCTTTGTCGGATCTATGTTAAGATGGTGGGATATGATCCTTGAATCAATCCCTACTATGTCCAAATGTTGCCATATGAAGACATCCAAATTAGACTTCAGAAAAGTAACCAATGAAGCTAGCACAGGTCCTTGAACCTCCGTTCCAATCTTTAAAGTCCTGGAAGACATGTCGAATGATAAATCCTCCAGATCTTCAATGGGTCCAGTTCTAACCTCTTCGTCTATTTCTCGAGGATCAAAGTCTTCGCTGGTCATTTCGATTGACGCTTTCACTGACAGTTCGACTGACGCTTTATCTGATGACCCGACTGGAGCTTCGCTCGCTGCCTCGACTGACGCTTTGCCCGCTGCCACGACCGACGCTTTGCTCGCTGCATCGACTAATGCTTTGCCTGCTGCCACGACTGACGCTTTGCTTGTTGCCTTGACTGACACTTTGCCCGCTGCCTCAACTGACGCTTTCTCTGGCAGGTGGACTATCATTGTGTGGGACGTCGCATCCTTTGCTGCGAGTTTTAGCGAGTTGTTATAACAAGTCCTCGCATCATATTGATTTCCTCGCATCTCGCCTACCCCGTGTTGGGTCAGGAACTTCATAGTGAGATGGTAGATCGAGGTGACGGCTCGAATTTCCCTCAGTGTCGGTCTTTCCAGCACAGTATTGAAAGCAGAGGGGCAATCTACTACCAAAAATTGGGTCATTATCGTTGAAACCCTAGGATAGGTCCCAACGCTGACCATCAATTCAATCATGCTCATAGGTATCAGGCTGTCACCAGTGAAACCATAGAATGGACTGGCGGTAGGCTTCAAGTCGCTCTCATTCAACCCCATCTTCTTAAAGGCGTCGAAGTACAGGATGTCCACAGCACTCCCGTTATCAACCAATACTCGCCACGACTGTGTACTTCCACAGTTAATTTTTATGACCAATGCGTCATTATGCGGATAATGGACCTCCCTTGCGTCCTATTCTATGAAGTTAATGTCCATATCCGTTACTCGTTGAAGCTTGCGTGGTCGCTGCTCAAGATACATGACGTTAGTTAATGGCTACTGTCGAGCTTTTCGCGTATACCTATCCTGTGCTCTCTTGGAATCTCCCCCAACGTGCGGTCCTCCGAAAATAGTTCGCACCTCGCGCTAAATTTCTGGAGGTCGGTGTTAGTCTTCTTCTCACCTTTCGTCGTTATGCCTAGTGTACTGCCGCAGTCACCCCTCTCTAATCAGCCTTTCAATTTCGTCCTTCAGGGCAAAGCAATTATTGGTATCATGCCCAATATCATTGTGATATCTACAACTTGTTGGGGTTGCGCTTTGTCCTGTCCCGCTTCATCGGTTCCGGTTGACGGAATCGCTCCTTCTGGTTTGTGACCACATAGATATGACCTATGGGCACATTTAATTCAGTGTGATTATTGAACCACATGGGAGCTCTTGAAATCTCCTACCTTTTGGGTCTAGGTTGATTCTCCTTCGGCTATTCATTATTCCTTTTGTTTTTCTTATTACCGTTATTGTTGGTAATGACCGCGTCTTTAGTTGCATCTTTCCTTCCTTCTTTCTTAGTCTTTTGAAGATTCTCGAACGAAGATTCTAACCTCAGATGTCGACCAACCCTTCGGTAGAAGTCTTCAAGAGTTCTACATTCTCACTCAAGTAATTCCTCCCAGAGTTTAGTTTCTAGTCGCACCCCAGCCATCATGAGAGTTAGAACTCTTCCCTCAGGTGGGTTGTTAACCTTTGCTAACTCTGAGATGAATCGATTGAGATAAGATCGTAGAGTCTCCTCTGGACCTTGTCGGATTGCAGACAAGCTAACAAGTGGAACAGTGAAATTCTTTGCAGCTTAAAACTGTCTCAAGAACGCCGTCTGAAGTTATTGCCAGGACAGAATCGAGCTAGATTTGAGTCCTCAGAACCACTTCTTTGCTGCTCCCGAGAGAGTTATAGCGAAACATCTGCAACGTGCATGATCATTGACATGATGGAGTTCCATTAAGTCACTGAAGTGATCCATATGGTCCTGTGGATTAGTTTTCCTATCAAAAGTGTTAATAGTGGGAAGTCTGAATCCAGTAGGTAGGGCTGCAGTTCGAACTTCCTCGCTGAATGGCGATTGATGATACCCATCAACGAGCTCATCGTCCCAACCAGCAAGTGCATCTAAAGCGATCCTTAAATTGTGAACATCGACGTTCAGAGGGAAAGCATTATCTCTCGCTGGTGGCAAGGGCGGCCTTTGATCGTTATCCTGATGCATGGCGGGTTGGTCAGGTAGAGTCTTCTGCGATCTGTGAGAGGAATCCAGTGAAATAGTGCGACGAGACCGACTTTGATCGTTATGATGCGATACGGATCGATCATGACTACGTCGTCGCTCCAAATACTGTCTTAGGTCTGTAGGATCTTGTCTCAACTCTCTGCTGATTCTTTCGAAGACGCTTCTCGATGGTCGTCTTCATTCACTACTCAAGCGATCTTGACTATTAGTGGATTTATAAGAAAGTTGTACACGATTACAGTTTGTACTTGAACTCTCCATACCAGATTCTGGAGGCAAGTTTGTGACCTTGCCTTTTCCTTTAGAGATGCGATCTTCATGATGCTCTTGTTGGGTTCTTGGCTGGCCGCGTCTTCTTGTCTCTAGGATCTGTATTCCTTTCTCAGGTAATTGAGCATGATGTTCTTTGGGATATTCGTGTTGTGGTGGGGTCACAATATTCCCTTCAGCAAGTCGTCGTAGGATGTCATTGATCTGGTTAATGACTTGATGAAGGTTCACCAGTGTCTCCTCCATGCGATCGTGTCTCTGGGAAAGGTTCTCTGTTGCGGTCATAATAGGCTGATCCTGAACAGGGTCTGCTTGTGTAGCTGCAGTGTTTTGAGGTTGGTTTTGGCTAGTTCCGATGACTCTGGTAGTGTTTCTAGTATTTGCCATTATTAAAAAATTGAAATTTGACACTATTTAGCCGGAATAGCCCTCCTTCTAGCGCCAATTGTTGATGGAGGTTTTGTCAACAATAAATTTAGAAAAAATTAAGAGATGTGGCTTGTATGAATTAGATTATTAATCAAAGCAAATAAGGAGGCAAAGATTTTATAGTGGTTCAGCCCCGAAAAAGATGAACTTACTTCCACTGTTTTTCACTATATTCTGGAGAATTACAAGAACTCAAAATTACAATGTGTTGTTTGAAAAGAAGAAAATACTCTTAAGAATTCTTTTGCCTCTTATGGATTTTTTTCAAGATCTCCCCCATCCCGAAACCTTGAGCTCCCTTTATATAGATGAGGATAACTCAATGTTCCTAATTATAAAAATAGGTAACTATAATCGGGTAATGCAATTTGAGTAATAACATAATTGGGTAATCACTTAAATCGGGTAACTGGTCGAACTTGAAAGAGAGACTTTTGTTTCCCTTTCCTTGTAGGTTACCCGTTTAACGAAGTAAAGACTAATTTCCTTTTCTTTCGGGTCGCACATAACCTATTCGGAGGAGGTCGCACACAATCCCTATGTAGTGGAGGTCGCACATATTCTATGCGGTGAAGGTCGCACATATTCTTACACATGCGACTTGGCATAGGATTTTAGACCGCACAACAGTTTATATAAAAAAATATTGTAATGTGTTGCAAACCTACAGTTTCACTCATAATATATAATTATCGAAAATTTTGATGATAGCCTTACTTTTTTGTTGGTATTTTTTTTTTTTTTTCCAGTTTAGAAAATAATGCTCATTCACTTTCTCGAAACTGAAAATGACATTAATCCAGATGAGGTTTACACAAAACTAAAATCACATAATTTTTTGTCTAGAAAAATTTGACCTTCATCGACGGGATCAGAAAAAATTTTCGGGAGTAAAATCTAATGATAAATTTAGTTTTTTTTTTCACCCCTTCCTTTTGCTCTTTATATTCTTTTTTATTCAATTTCTTCAAATAAACATGTAATTGAGTAATGTAATTTTGGACAATCTAAAAATATATTTTTCACCCCTTTCTTTTGCTCTTTATATTCTTTTTTATTCAATTTCTTCAAATGAACATGTAATTGAATAATATAATTTAGGACAATCTAAAAATATATTTTTGAAATGCATATGGTCAATATAGACCAACATTTATATGACTAAAGGACTTTTTAAGATGAGGTCTAATAAAAAACTATTCATAAAAGTGTGAGAAAAATTAAGTATCTAATATAATATAAGCAAAGTTTAAAAATCATTAAATTCAAAGAGGTTGAGGGGCATAATTAATTTTTTTTTATGAGATATGTGGATAAATTTTAAATATTCAAAATTTAAGAGAACAAATAAAAGATATAATTGAACATTTTAATAAATATAGGGCAAAAATACAAATTTTAAAAAGTAGAGGGAGGGGCCCAGGCCCAAGGTGGTTCCGTCATTTCCTTCGTTCTCAAAAAGAAAAGGGTTATTGTAAAAACAAACTTGAGTTTTTTAAATTAAAAAAAATCCTAGATTTTTGATATATAAAAAAAAAAACCTTGTCTTTGTTTAATTTTAGCAAAAAAAAATTAAATTTTTAATTATATTAAATAAAATATTTGAATTATCAAATCAAATTAAACTAATTTATGAAATAAGTCAAATGACCTATTTTTTTTTTTAATGTACACTAACACGATTCATGCGCGACTATGAGATATTATTTTCATTGACAAACACCTCAATTAAGCAAAAATTATGTAAAAATATTGACCGTTTTAGTTAGAATTAATTTTAAAAAAATAATTCATAAGTATAGATTAAAAAATAAAATCATATCTTAATCATATATATTCGTCGATTTAATATCTGTTTAGATTTAATTTGATTGGATTTTAAAATTTCAAGATTTTATTCGATATAATCAAAAATTCAAAATTTTGCTAGAATTAAAAATATTCAAGATTTTATTTGATAAAATGAAAAATTTTTATGGGTATTTTTCTTTTGCTAAAATAAAAAATAAAAATAAAAAAAACCCCAAGGTTTAATCAATAATCAGACCATTACTTCCAAAAATATCCAACAAATAACAGGAGGACCGTGGATGTGGATCCCACCATGTGTCACATCAGCAGCAGCTGCAGCGGCCATCGACAAATAACCACTAGCAAAGTGCCACGTGTAAAATGAGTCGGCAAAATCTCGTGGGGCCCACTAAATATCGCCTCTCTGTCGCTCGCGTTGCTGGTTTTGCATGTGGTAATTCGTAACTGGATAAACACCGTTTTGATGGTAGAAATGTATACACCGTAGACGTCCCTTTCTACCACTTTAAAGAGGCTAACATGCGCCTATTATTCGGTGTAAAATGCGCCCCAACCGATTGATCTCAGATTTGTAAATCAGATCGCGAAACACAGATCAGACGGTCCAGAAACAAGGACCCGAGTGCGCACCCTATCTCATCGGCGTACGTTAGAAAAATTCTGCTAAAGAAGCTTTATCTTGCGCAGGTTAAGAATGTCACTCAAAGCCTAGACAAAAACCCCTCTCCCTCTCTCTCTCTGTCTCTCTCTCTCTCTCTCTCTCCCCTCGGTGGTGCTTTTGATTTTGAAGGCCTAATCATCCACAGTCTCTTGGAGTTACAGGTTCTTTAGCTCAATTTTTTCGCATTATATTTCATTTTCTCTCTTAATTTTCATTTTTATTGGGTGCAAAAACCAGTGCAAACCCTCATTTTGAAGCATCACGCGTAATTTTTAATTTAGGGTTTTGGAGTAGATTGCTATATTTGTCTCATGATTGGGATTTGAATTCAATTGGACAATGTTGTTGGATTGAGCGACACTAGTTTTGTATCTTTAACCAGAGTTATGTCGTGGATTTGAATTTTTCTGGTGGTGAATGGGTAATGTTGAAATACCCAAATGGCTAGAAGGGTTGCCTTTGGCTCCAGTGTTTCGCCCTACCGACACCGAATTCACTGACCCTATTGCTTATATATCGAAAATTGAGAAGGAAGCTGGTGCTTTTGGTATTTGCAAGATTATTCCGCCATTGCCTAAACCGTCTAAGAAGTATGTTTTTAGCAACTTGAATAAGTCTCTCTTGAAGTGCCCTGAATTGGGTTCCCATGGAAATTCATTGAACGATCGTTCGTCGAAATTAGGCTCATTGGATGGTAGTAATGATGAGGAGGTTCGGGCGGTGTTTACCACTAGGCAGCAAGAATTGGGTCAGAATGTGAAAAAAACAAAGGGGGCAGTTCCAAATCCGCCTTCGGGTGTTCATAAGCAAGTATGGCAAAGTGGGGAGATCTATACTTTGGAGCAGTTTGAATCTAAGTCGAAGACTTTTGCTAAGAGCCAATTGGGAATGATAAAGGAAGTTTCTCCATTGGTTATAGAAGCAGTGTTTTGGAAGGCATCTTCTGAGAAGCCTATATATGTGGAGTATGCAAATGATGTACCAGGGTCTGGTTTCGGGGAACCAGAGGGTCAATTCCGCTATTTCCATAGACGTAGGAGAAAGAGGAACTTTTATCGGAGAAGCAGAGAGAGCTCTAGTCGCAATAAAAATGATGTGGCTACAAATGGAATAGATATTTTACGAACTGATGATGTTAAAGATGCTTCCCATATGAATAGTTCAGATATATCCCACTCGCCTACTTCTGTACCACTATTGCCTTCTAATGAAACTTCACAATCATCTAAGAGAAAGAGTCAAAATTCTTGTCATGATATGGAGGGCACTGCAGGTTGGAAGCTCTCAAACAGTCCTTGGAACTTGCAAGTAATTTCACGTTCACCTGGCTCACTTACTCGTTTCATGCCAGATGATATCCCGGGTGTTACTTCTCCTATGGTGTACATTGGCATGTTATTCAGTTGGTTTGCATGGCATGTTGAAGATCATGAGCTTCACAGCATGAATTATCTTCACACTGGATCCTCAAAGACTTGGTATGCTGTCCCTGGAGATTATGCTTTTGCTTTTGAGGAAGTTGTGCGTTCTGAGGCATATGGTGGTAATATTGACCGCTTAGGTATGTCAATTTTTGGTTGATTACTTTTTAATGGATTTAGAAGACTAAAATAGCAATACACCTCTTTTCCATGCTTCAAGGTTTTGTATTTACGCTTCAGGGTTTTGTACTGTACCACCAAATTGGGTTTTCATTGTCTCTTATAAAATTTCAATATTTAATGAAAATCTTGTAGTTGGATATCATTAGCTTTTTAGCATCTTTGCAACTCAGGTTCAGTTTCTCTTATTGCCAGCTGCACTTACTCTACTTGGCGAAAAGACTACTCTAGTGTCCCCCGAGGTAGTTGTTGCATCAGGAATACCGTGTTGCAGGTGAGCTTCCCTGCCCTCTTCTTTAAAAGCTATTGTAGAACTTTTCATACCTAGGATCTAATAAGAGAAGAGAAAGAAGATGTCTTAATAAAAACAAGTGGAGGGTTTAGTTGTGGAACTGGATTTGGTTTTCTTTTTGCTATTTTTCTATCATTTTCTATTTATGTCTTTTTTGGTTTCTCGTTTAGGTTAATACAGAACCCTGGTGAATTTGTTGTGACTTTCCCAAGGGCTTACCATGTAGGATTCAGCCACGGTAATTGCTTTATAGATTTCACATTTACTGTATTCTGGGTTGAACAGTTACCGGAAGGTTTTTCCTTTGCTTATGCTATGGCTACTTTTTATTTGAAACAAAATTATTGTTGATAAGTAACCTTGGATAATGTGAAAAACAAAGCTTCTGAGAACACAGTTAAGCATTATTGATCACTGGAATTAGAGCAGCAGAAATGTAGATGCTTATTTCCACCGGAGTGGATATGATTATTGTGTGTTTTCACAGTATGATATGGTGTTTTCTGTTAATGTCTATAATTACTGTTAACTTTTTACCTGGTCATTATATATAAGCTACTATACTCTGGACTTGCCTTGACTCCTCTTCGCGTGTTCATCTTAAATATCTCATTGATAATCATAGTCTTTGTCTCTGGAACTTAGGTTTCAATTGCGGGGAAGCTGCTAACTTTGGGACACCACTGTGGCTCAAAGTGGCTAAAGAAGCAGCAGTGCGCAGAGCTGCTATGAATTATCTTCCCATGCTTTCCCATCAGCAGTTGTTATACCTCTTGACAATGTCTTTTGTCTCAAGGTACTCTTATTTTGGAATACTTTTTTGGATTGTAGTGTATGTGGTTTGATAATGAGCTTATAAATTGCAATATTACAGGATCTTTCCATATTGTTTTTTGTTTGCTTAATTTTCTATGCTTGACACTGTTTCTATTGTGTACACCTTGATGCCTTTTTATAAAAGATCTGAAGTGCCAACTACGCCTAATTGATGTGTTTAATGTTCTTTTGATTTATTTGTATTGTTTTTATGCCAGAGTGCCAAGATCCTTACTACCAGGTGTGCGGAGTTCTCGTCTGAAGGATCGCCAGAAAGAAGAAAGAGAGTTATTAGTAAAGAAGGCATTTATTGAAGATATTTTGAATGAAAACAATATATTATCTGTGCTTCTTGGGAAAGATTTAAACTATCATGCTGTACTATGGAATCCTGATTTACTTACATATCCAAGCAAAGAGACTGTATCACCCAGTGCAGGTGCCACTATTAGTACAACAGCAACAGAAAATGCTTCCTGTGTTGATTCTGGAAAACGTGACAATGAGCAACACTATCTTCTTGATGACATGAGTTTGTATATGGAGAATTCTAATGATTTGTATTTGGGTAGCGATGATTTGTCATGTGACTTTCAAGTTGATTCGGGGACATTGGCATGTGTAGCTTGTGGAATCCTTGGATTTCCATTTATGTCTGTGGTACAGCCATCTGAGAAAGCCTCACTAGAGCTTCTCTGTGATAATCATCTTTTGGTTCAAGAATGCCCTGGAGTGTCAGGATATTTGAACTCTTTTATCGCTGTAGACCCTGGTGCCTCTAATAATGGTTGTATTACAGGTATTGGCTCCGCATACTTTCCCTTGTCTTGTATTTTGTCCTCCTTACGATTTTTTCCTACCAATGTTCTTTCATGTTGAAAAGATCATTGATATGCAGTTAGTTTTGGTTCAGATATATTAGATATGAAGAAATGCGATTTAGCCGAGTGTTGATGTATTTACAAGCAAACAGCTAAAGTGTTGATTTTCGCACTGTCCTTTGTACTGCATCTTATTTAGGAGTTTGAGTGACATTTGAAGTGTTTTCACATATTAGGGTTAGTAATACAGATTGTTCGACTGTTACATAACTATCTGCCTCTCCTACCCAATGCGAACTTTTGAGGGAAAGGTACTTTGGTATTAGACCGAAGAATATAATATCTGAGAGAATCATTGAATTATTTATTGAAATAGAAGTTTACTTGCTTTGGAGCTCATTCTCTTGGATCTTTCAAGCACCAAATTATTTCTAATTTTCACTTTGTTCTGCAGAGAATCTTCCTCCTGTTTCCAATTCTCTGTCTGCAATGGATCTTTCAGTACCTTCAGCAATCAAGTTCGACCATGGTCAGAATACTTGCAATAAATTTCTGAGACCACGTAGTTTCTGCCTGGAGCATGCCGTTGAAATTGTAGACATGTTGCAGTGTAAAGGTGGAGCAAAAGTGCTTGTAATTTGCCATTCTGGTAAGATTGTCCTATTATTTTCGTTGTTAGTAGGTATCAGATTTCCCTTTCCATGAGTTGGCCAGTTTTGGTAATTTAATTGAATGAGAATTTGATATCTGAGATTTGATCAGCCGTGTTTGATACAATTTCTTGTCAGCTATGCAAAGCATTTGTCCTTGTCAACTAGTTCACTTCATGGATCTTAACATACTAGCTAGAGCAATGGCAAATAACATATATCTTAATGTTACCTTGTTTCACTTTTAGTTAGTTTACTTTTTCATCTTGGATTTGTGCAGACTATCAGAAGATTAAGGCACATGCTGCTGCCATTGCAGAGGAAATTGGTAGCCCTTTTAACTATAGTGAGGTTCCACTAGATGTTGCATCAAAGGAAGACTTAAACTTGATAGATCTCGCTATTGATGATGATGGACATGATGAATGTGATAAAGACTGGACGTCAAAATTGGGGATCAACTTACGGCACTGTGTCAAAATCAGAAAGAACTCTTCCTCTAAGCAAGTTCAGCATGCTTTAACGTTAGGTGGGCTATTATCTGATAAGTGTTCCTCTTCAGATTCCATATCTCTCAAATGGCAGTTGAGAAGATCTCGTACAAAGAAGATTTATTATCCAGCCCGTATAAAACCATGTCATAGTGCTCAATTAAAGAAGAATGGAGTAGTGGGGGAAACATCTCTCACACATAAAAAAGAAAAGAAACTCCTTCAGTATTCAAGAAGGAAGTTTAAGACAAAACCAGGTGGTTCTACCGAAGCAGGTAAAGTTCGTGGAAGGCATGATACTGTGGGAGATCTTGATGAACTTAGAAGAAGAGTTTCTGAAAATAATGTTTGCAATGTGGGGAACTCCACAAGCTTTAAATTTTCAGCTTTAGAAAGGATGTCTGAAACACAGAATGAAAACCATACCCCTGAAGCGACCAGGGATGAGAGCTTGAAAGTTAGTGTCGGAAGTGTTGAGAATCAAATTGAGAATCACATTTTGGAGGAAATAAATATGGATGGTAAAGCTCATCATTTAGCAACATTGGATGGTTCTGAGACTCAAGATGAGCCCAATGTTCAGACCCAGAAAATCACTAATAAGCTCGGTGAGAAACAACATCCTTGTCCATCTTCCCATATTACTGAGACATGCTTTAAACTTAGAGGAGATCAAGATGTAGAAGGGAAATTTAACACAACCAATGAGGCTTGTAATTTTGTTTTCGAAGGACACTCTAATGTCGAGGCTCAAGAGGGTGTTTTGACGGATAAGAATTCTGATTTAACTAAGATGACAACCTCACAAGTCGTTGACCCCTGCAATCACAACTTTGGGGGACAAATAGAAAATGTTGCAGTTGAGAAAGTTTCCACGAGTGCCAAAGTCTGTGTTTCTATTCATGTGGATAATGAAGTGGCACTAGTAGTGCATGCTACCAGAGTTAAGGATGAGAAACCAGTTTCATATAATTGTACGGTCCTAGAAGATCATAATTTTGCTTCAAATGGAGAATGCTCTCGAGATCCCAGAGTGATCTGTTCCACAAATGACCCCAGGAATGGCACTGCTCTAGAAGTTAAACCGCAAGAAGAAATCAAAACTAGAATGATCGAATGCCGTCCTGCCTCAGTAGAAGAAACTTCTGAAGCGCCATGCAAGACTCACACTACAGAGGACTTCAATAATAACATATGTTTAGGAGATCAACCGCAGCCAGAAATTAAAGCTGTTATTAGTGAGCCCATTCCTGTCTTATTAGAAGAAACTTCTGAAATTTTAAGTGATCTCTGTGCTGCAGCTAAATTATGCTGTGGTTTGACTTCAGAAGAGACACTGCAGCAAAAATTTGGGACTTCAGATGGAAGTAGTGAAGAACTTGCTTCTAGTTCTGTGACTCAAATGGAAGTCCATCATTACTGTGTCTCAGTGGAGGAACATTCTGATGTTCCAAGGGCAAACTCTGGGCAAGATTACTTGGGCACTGACGTGACTTCAGAGAATGGACTTCATCAGGAAACGTTAATGACAAATGGAGAGCAGGGATCAGCTCCTATTCTTGTCACTCAAACAATAGATGAACTTACACCTGTAAATGCTGGAGAATTTGAACTTCCAAAGAGTCCTAAAGGTAATCTGGGTGATGGTTTCCTTTCAGATAATAATAAGGAGAGGAAAAGTGAGAAAGATGCTTTGCCGACTGTGATCTCATTCCAAAAATATTCTAGAGTCAAAAGAGAGACCCATGCTACAGAAGACTTGTGCAACGGTAGTGAAGTTTGTTCATCGCATGATGATAGAGAAATGGATAATTCTAAGTCTAATGATGTAGACACTAGTTCAAACCCAGTAAAAGGAAGGAAAAGAAAGAGAGAAATAGACCTACTAACAGAAAACAAGTTCAGTTGCAATGGCTTCAGCAGGAGTCCATGTGAAGGGTTAAGACCAAGGACCGGGAAAGACGCAGCAAGTTGCAGAAATGATATCCTCAGAGAAATCGAGGGAAAGCCTGCAACAAAGGTAAAGAAACCTTCAAATGTTCGAGTTCCTCCAAAGGATAAGAAAGAAAACTCGAGGAAGTCTAACAAGTGTGACCTAGAAGGCTGCCGCATGAGTTTTGACACAAAGGCAGAGTTAATGTTGCACAAACGCAATCGCTGCCCACATGAAGGGTGTGGGAAGAGGTTTAGCTCCCATAAATACGCAATGATTCACCACCGTGTGCATGATGACCAGAGGCCCCTCAAGTGCCCATGGAAAGGTTGCTCAATGTCGTTCAAGTGGGCATGGGCGAGGACCGAGCATATACGTGTGCACACGGGAGAGCGACCATACAAGTGCAAGATTGAAGGCTGTGGCCTTTCTTTCAGGTTTGTATCAGATTTTAGCCGGCATAGACGGAAAACAGGGCATTATGTCAACTAACTATTCTGAGGACTTTTTCTGATCGGGCTGGTTCTGTAACATATGTTAAAAGGAAATGGGGTGACTGGAGGCCTGAGTCCCACAGTATCTTGTGTACTCTTCCTATTCTTCTTGATCAGATTTAGGTTAGTGACAGATTTTACTTTTTGTAGATGACATTCCCCATTTATTTCAATGCATCCATAATCGAAAAGGCTTTTTTAGGTGGATTACCCTTGATAGTTTTTGATATGAGCATTCTGAAAGTGTATAACCTTCTGGCATAGCCACATCGGTTGTATATTCGGGGCTTGGAAGCAAGCCTTGAGTTGTGGTACCTTCTGAAGTTCTAGCTAGATGTTTAGGTTGTTCTCGTTCTCGGGTGCAAATGGAGAAAGTCATTGATGTTACTAGTTTGTTGGAACTACTGGTTGACTGTAAATGGTTCTCTTTTTTTGGGTAGGAGCGAGTGAGCAAAGATATTGATGGCATATTTTGTCTTTTGTTGCCTAATGGGAAGTTGAAGTTATTTAATTGTTTTGTTTCACTGCTAATATGATTAGGAAACACTCTCTAAGGTACGAAAAGAATGTCTTAGTACTGGAATATGATTGGATTTTGACTCTGGTTTAATTTGACGTTGAGAAAGAAGAATTAGTATAAAGTTGTATCACCACAAAAGCTCCCAATTACTTTTCATTAATTGCACCAGAAGAATAGTGATCGATATAGGCATCTTAGTAGAATGTGACAAAACAATGCACATGAGAAACGGTGGAAATTCTGTTTGTTCAGGGAGATTACGGTAACACGATTAGAATACGATGTATACATTTTATATCCAAAGTTCTGACCCCACCTAGATNATACAAAAGGCCTTCTTTTAAAGCAATTGCGGCTCAAATCATCATTAAGAAGCATTAACGCCAAAGAAATTGATTGATGATTGTTATTTGAGTTATGCTGGACTATAATCAAGCTAATAAAATGTTCTCTCATTTGAGATTGTTATTCGACTTATGTAGACTTAAAATAAGTCCGAGAAAAAATAACAACTTATTTGTGACGAGGGACTCATGAAGAGTGAGCCACAGTAGTACCATCCAAAATAACAAGAACGAAGGAAAACAAATTCTCATTTTTAAATTCCCACAAGAAATAATACAAGGGACTTTCATCGCAGAGGTATGTACACAAGTTTATTTTGGGTACCAAAAATGACCCTGCTCTTTATGAAACAAATATTGAAAGAATATTACACAAAATGCCTAAGACCTCAATGCAAAAGTACGGGGAAGAAGAAAGAAAACTACATCCTATGCCAAAATTAAGGCTTCCAAATAATCATCAATATAAGCTAAGCAAGGCCAGTGATCAGTTCGAATTCGCACCAAAGTCAAAAAATCGCTTACTTCCATTTGGAAGAGGAGATGGAACCTTGGTGGAAGAAATATCAAAACCAGGAAGCTACCCAAGTTTCTTTTACTGATGTTGACAATGCCCTCCCTTTCACCTGCATCATCAAAGTATGTAAGATGAAGGGGGCCTCTCTCAAAATCAGCCACCGGGTCAATATCATCAGGGGAAGCCACATCCTCCCAGATGACGTCCCTGATGATTCCCCCATCCTTTACAAGAGTGACTAGCTGTTCACCTATTACACTCACGACAAATGGCGCTAGGTACCGCTCCACAGACTGAACGAGAGATGGGGCAGGGATTTCGAGTAGCTTCACCGATCGGGTCCCGCTGATGGCTGCAACCCCTTTGCCACCCTTCAATGGAAAGGTCTCCCTTCCGGTATTGCAAGAAGCACCACATGCTTCCCAAAGTGCATTGAACAAGTCCGAGTAATAACCAGGTATTGCATCTTCCTCGACATCAGGCGGTACAATAGCCTTGAGAAACATGTCTTCTATTCCTACAGCGATACTGTGAAGCTGACCACGAACAATCTGACCATTTCCTGCATTTGTTTCGATAGAAACATCAACCAGGCCAGGCGTTGGTTCCTGTGGTTCCAATTCAATCGTTACAGGAGCTCTTAACCTTTTGTCTTCTCTAGAACCATTTTCTAAAGGAACAATGTCTAACGAAACTTCTTGACCAGAAACGTTGGCATTTGTTGGAGGTTCACCAAGAAGAAATGGTATGTGATATGATGGAATAGACCCATATGCTGCAGAGGAAGAAAATTTGAGGACAGTTGCATACATAGCAGGAAGGGTATCTATTGCATCCAAACCACCAGCAGGGGAATCAACTCCACATATACGGTTAAAAGGCTCAGATTCAAACCTCAAACTACAGGATATTCTAACTTTAAGCCCTGCCATATGTCTAAAATCGGGAATGGATGAAAAGTGCCTTCTCAATCTTCCTAAAATCTCAGAAATCTTTGAATCCATCACTCGTAATGGCTCAGGAGGCTGACCAATCCTCTCAGTTTCTGGGATAATCTGGATACTACTACTGCCATCGATCTCCACTTCCTCAACTATGAGTTCAGTGTCCCTAATGTCCTCTATATAACTAGGCTTGTTACTTCCCATAGAAGAAGGTAATAAAGACAAGGACCAAGATTGTTTGACAAGTAAGGGAATCAAGCGCTCAACGTGAACATAGGATGATATATTTCTTGGTGTCTTGACATTATGACTCGACCGAGGAGAGTGAACATTAAAAAATGAGCTAGGTGGAGAGGGTGAAATTCCAAGGAGTTGTTCCCCAAGGTCAAGCATATTTCTTAGCTTCTTTCCAGGAACACAGATAAGCATCCGAAGGTAGATCCTGCAGATAACAATAACTAAGGATGAAAAAGAAAATCATCAAACACCATCTAATAGGAAACAAAGACTGAATAGACCATACACAAGATGATAAGAATAAAAAAGCAGTCTTATTATACCTTGCATTGTCACGAACCTCCAGATCAGGAAAATAAAGGCAAGCAAATGTCAGGAGACGAGATAGCCCAAGGAACAATCTAGAGCTTTTGTGGTGCATCAGCAGTGTTCGACAAATGCCAAGAACTTTGCTTCCCTGAGACCAAGATTTTAATCCTGTTTCTGGACCATGTTTCTCAACAAGGAACACCATGAACTTAGTAAGAAGCACTAACAGTCGTCTAGGAGGGATTGTGTCATTTTCAGCAATTCTATCAAATAGCGGAAAGCATGTAACCAACTTGTAATCTATCTTGACTTTTGAAAGTAAATGCTCATCAAAAGTCTGAAGCAGGCGCTCTCCTAACCAAAGGTGCTTTTGACAGCTCAACAAGCGATCAGTTAAAGCAACAATCACTGGAACCAACCTCAGACACTCCAACATCACATCCACTAGCATTCCCTTTTTAAAAAACAAAAAAATGTAAACATCAAATTTGAAGCAGATCTGAAGCTGAACATCAAGTCCTTCCCCCTTTTCCCCACCCAAGAAAGCAGAATGAGATTCAAAAGCTAGTTCTTTCTTTTCTGGTTACCAAGTATTCAACACTGAGATTAACAGAACATAGACTAAGAGGATCCACGATTGATCATGATCACAAACTACCGAAACCTAAAATTCCCATTCAACATGTATTCTAGTTACTAGAGTCACAGGTGAAACAAAAAAATGCAGTTCAGAGAAGATCTACATTGATATAAACGTAATAATAGTCTCCAACAACAGGAATTGGTAAGACGAATTTTCTGAATAAATCAGCACAATAGACCAATTTCAGCATCATCACAGGGTTCGAGTACTAAAAACTATTCTAGCTACACTAACAGGCTAATAGCAGTGGAGATTCACAAACCAGCTACTACAGCTGATGCACAACATCAGATTCCATATTGATTAAGCCTTTTTCAAAACACAATGAGTACCTGCACAGTATGGAAGATGGTGGACTCCATGAGAGTTCTGGTGGTGGAAGGATCAACGTCAGCATGAGAGGACCCACCAATCAAGAACCTATGAAAGGTACGGAACGCCACAGCTGTTTCCGTGCTCTCCGCAGGCAACCATTTGAAGGCTGACACAGAAACGAGACCATCCTGAAAGAGCTTCACCATTGACTTTCCGGTGCTCCCATCCCCAACCAAACCACTCTCCGAATTCATGATATCAAGAGAAACGGAACAGAAAGCAAGCATGTCAAGCTTCATGGCTTTCAGAGCAAGTGGATCAAACACACTAGGGTAGAAGTTTAAATTTATATCAACAAATGAGTTAATTTTCCTAGCATCCTTTCTCAACTGCAATTCACTGAATCCCAACAACCAATGAAGTGCCAGTAACCGAAATACCAAAGGATGCTGTGTTTCTCTAGAAACCAACAGAAGCCGGCGGGCAATCTCGCCTTCCTGCCCGTCAAAGGCGTCTAAAAAGTGGGAGTACATCATCAAAACAACATGGCACAGCACAGGATCAAAAGAATAAATCATTCCAAAAAACTGCACCTTTAACATCGAGGCCTGCAAGTCCAAAGCTACTGCCACCGGCATTATCATACCCAAGAACTCCATCATAGCACAAGGCGTCAAAACCTGCGGCCACTCGAGCAAAAAAGCCAAAGCCCTCCTCAACTCCTTGTAGTTCAACCCAGCATTACCCTCTTTACCAGAACCAAAACCACTCAACAGAACCTGCGGAACACTAAACGGAACCAAAGGCACAGAATTACCAAGAATGGAAACACTGAGCTTCTGGGAAACGATGTTATGAACCACAGAAGTGAACAGGAGAATGTAGCTCTGGCAAGCGTGGGTGCGTTCGTTCTGGCAGAGGCTCCACAAGTGGCCAGCAATCTCCGATAGCAAACAAGGGTAAGCTTGTTCCAACTCCCGGAGGCACTCACAACCCACCACCCGAATCTGCCTATCCGGCCCGTGATTCGGCCGATTAACAACTGTCAGAAGCAACTCGACCAGTCCCTCCAAAAGCCTCACGGGAACTCGATCGGCACCGGCCTCGAGCGATATCAAAATCGAAGTTACACATACCATCATTTGCTCCTTGAGCGAGATTCCCACGGCGACTCCATCAACTGGGGTTTGGAGAAAGGAACGAAGCGTATCAATTAGGCGAAAGAGCGAACCTTCTCGGGAACTGGACTCATCTCCGCCGCCGCCGCCAATGCCAACGCCATCGCCGCCGAATAGCGAGTCGGCGAACTCCTCGAGGAAGAGAATGATGGAGAGTTTCAAAGCGAAGTCCCGCCTGAGGAGACACGAGAGGGCTTGATCCAATAGGGAAGGGACGATAGCGTAGGCGGCAGTCCATTTCTCGCGGCGTGCACCGCCGAACTGGAAATCTTCGATCAGAGACTCCCACTCTTGAGCCGAGAGAGGCTTCAGTGGCGGTAGCGGAGGCTTATCGGCCATAATGGGTCTTCACTAAACCCTAAGATGCTTTATGCAAGGCCCTAGAAATTGGGCATGGCTGGGAAAAGAGACAAAATTGGAAAATAAAAATAATAGTTATTGGGAATCGAGGAGCTGAGGATTGGGAAGATGGAGCTGATTGGGGTTACTTCACAGGGTGTACCTTTCGCCGGAGAAGATAATCGGAGAAATAGGCCGGCGGCAACTGGAATCTGGAAGTGGGTGCTGCGATTTCCATTTGGAGCTCTGGTGGCCACTTGCAAAGCTCTTGAATGGAATTTGGAAAAGGGCCATTTAGTTTTCTAGACTTATTCTCAACAAAACAAAATAGACTTGTTTTAATTGTTTTTTCTTTTTCTTCTCATTTGTGAGTGAAAAGACAAGATAATCCCCTGATAATTAGTGTAAGAACATGGAGAAACAAGAACCAAAATGAAAATGAAGTAGAAACGTTCAAAATAACAGCTAAATTTCGGAAATCACTCATTATAGTCTAAACTGCACTGAACTATGCAGCTTCTCTTCTCAAATGATTTATTATAGATTAGAAAATATAAAAATTGGCTTTTGATTCGGTTATCAATTTTGGACAAATTTGATCAAATTCTAATCGAACCGACTAATAAATTTGTTTATGTATTTTTTTTAAAAATATATATATATTAATTATTAAAAATTTAAGTTTATTCATTTTAATTAATTAAGTAGTGATTGTTCTTAGCTCATTTAATACTATATTACTTAAGATTCTTTTTGATATTTTAGAATATAAACCTTGTTGTTGTAATACTTTTAAGATTAAAAATTTTAAGTTTACTTTTTAATTTTGATTAAGTTATAAGTTATAACTAAAATTTAAGTTTATTAGGACTTTTTATTTGGTTGTAACTTTTAACTATATTATGGTTTCGTTTTAGATTTGGATTTTATATTTTAGATGAAGTATGATTATGATATGAGTTTAGTTGATGTTGTATTAATTCAAATTTTGTAAGTTTTCAAACCGCAGAAGTCGCTCAAATTGGCCGCAAAAATGTAGGTGCGGTCTGGTCGATTTGAATCAATCAACTCAAACTACACATATTACTGAACTGACCAAACTACACCTTCTAATTGGTTTCTAGATTAGCGATTTAGACCGTTCGGGTCGGCCATAAACACTCCTAGAATGAAGTGAAACGAGTGAAAGCGAGAGGTAGTGAAACACCCCATAGTTTAACCATATTGTCATATACAGTCAAACTATGAAGTATTATTCTTTCTTAAATATTATCTTTTGTTTTGATAAAAAGGTGGATAATTTTTTTTTGAACTTTGTAAAACCTTTAAACAAAAACAATTGCATGGCATTTCTTGTGAAAAGTGCCTTTACAAAATGTACAATCAAAAGAGGTTTTCACCGGTCGATTTTGCCATCAATAGTAGTATTTACATTACACCAAAATATCTTAAAACAAAAATATTGCCCACAGGTCAAGTTCGTCTACATCTGTATGATCATGGCGACAAAAGGCAAGCTAGACAACCAGCTAGTCAATACCAAAATGGGCCTTCTCATCTGCATCACAAGACTAAAATGAGCTAAAACTCAGTAAGTAAAAACTATGCATGCTTATGAATGCTTTAAAACTCATAAAGTTCTCATTGTGCCCTTTTTCTTTCTTAAACATTTGAGTCCATGTATTTTCCTTAAAAATTATTCTTAGTTGGGCACATTACTTGTCCCGTAAGTCGATAGGTCGTGATAATATTGGGCGGAAACTCTGGCCAAGAGTAAA
Organism: Parasponia andersonii; assembly: GCA_002914805.1. Classification (NCBI taxonomy): domain Eukaryota; kingdom Viridiplantae; phylum Streptophyta; class Magnoliopsida; order Rosales; family Cannabaceae; genus Trema; species Trema andersonii. The sequence goes on along the minus strand of JXTB01000872.1, from coordinate 35,148 downwards.
AATAAGGTGCGACCGTCGTGTGAGGTTTTTTTTGAAAACTCCTTCCCTCATCAAAGGGGCATCCCACACCGCGCTAATATTGTCCCGCTTCAACGAGACACATCATAAGATCCACAAGTCCCGCTTCAACGGGAGAGTCTGCATCAACAGACTTACCTACCCAGCTCCGACAGATTGGCAATTACCATTAAAACTTATCTTATAAAATTGGTACAATGGTACTCACTTTCAAATACTCTTATAATAAAAGTCTCCATTTGCATGCAAAACATGCCATGCACATGCCATTTCATAACTTTCAAGAATAAGTAAGTTTCACATAAATACATCTTTCATATAGTTCTTGTGATGCAGTTGTAAGTCTTTATTTACCTCGTGTCTTGAATAGGAGTTGATAGTGGAAAAGGTCAATATCCTCTAGAGATTGGTGTGCTAATCACCTATCATAAATTATTATTATTCAAGATGCACATTTTACAAAAAGAATGCATTAAGATATTTGAACAATACCGAAATCAAAACTTTCACCAATTTAGGAAACTTAATCTTAAAATGACTCAGGAGTGTATAAATCACTTAAGGTACTTGGTAGTCAATAACTAGCATTAAAAAACTGTTCAAAAGTATTTAAAATATGAATGCTAGTTCATTAGTACAAAATGATCCAAAATGACACATAATTTTGTAAAAACAAGTCCATTTACTCCTAAATGGTGCCATTTCATTTTAAAAATATTTGGACAGCACCTCTCATGTTTTAGAGACATTTCCACATGATTAAAATCATAGTTTTAAACCTGCCATAACAATTAACAATCCAATTCCCATATATACACATCAAAGAGGATCATTTGGAACAACCTAAGTGCATTTGAATTCCTTTCAATCTTTTACAAAGTTTAAATGACTTTTACACTTGTGTGCCATCATAACCAGCCATCAAATAAGTGTAATAACTAATAAAATCAATAAAATATATACTATAAGTTTAAGAAATCAGATTACAAATATGGAAAACTTAATCTACCACACATGAAAACACTTAGATCCATAAATAGCAATCTTTGGGGCCTTAGGTTTAACTTTAATCCTCCACCTAAATTTTATATTTCTAGTGATATATAAGGTTCCTAGGATCATTATTCACCAAATAATTGCTTTGGTTTAAGGGCTAACACAAAAGAAATTAACTATAAGTTCAAAATCATACATAATGCTCACTTTGACTAGTTTGAGCTTTTGTTGGATTTCTTGCCTTCTACCTCTACCAAACTGATTCTCTAAGCTTAAAATTATATTTTTGGACTTAAGAAGACCTGAAGAAACTATTATTTAAGTGGGAACAAGTAGAGAATTGAAATTATAGGAAAAGACCTAGAAAGAAAAATTAGTAGAACTACCTTGATTAGTTTTGATCTATCTTGCTTTCTAGAGCTCCAACTTGAGTTCTACCACATAGAAACTCTTGGAGATAGTTAAGGGAAGTTGAGAAAAGTGTAAATAGGTATTGGAGAGGCTCAGATCGTGGCTGGAGAGAAAGGGAAAGCAAATGACCAGATTTGGTCAAAAATCAATACTTAAAGGCTAAGAATGGCATAACTTAAATTCTAAGGGGTATTTTAGGTATTTTGCTCATTACCTTCCATGTGTCAAGTTTTAAAACATCCTAAGCATATTCACCACATTACTGGTCAATCCTACAAGTGTAGACCAAAATGGTGAAACCTAGCTTAGAAAGTGAAATCTAGTCATACTTTGACTTATGATCCTGTATGGCCAATCTGATTCTAATTTGGTCATAAGCAATCATTAAACATAAAAAGAAATTCCATTAGACTCTAATTGATAATGCAAATAAAGTATAATTGCCCAATTCATAGAATGCACAAAGATGACATTACGAGATTAAGCTGAATCTAAGCTAGCTTAGTATAATTAAACACAGTTCAGTATAATGACTGTCATCTCGTGTTTACCTGGAACGACCATTTTTGAAAATGCTAGAATAAGTCTTAAACATTAAATTAAAGCTATTTGATGGGCTAAATGCACAGTGAATTTGGTTTTGAAAAGAATGAAAGATGCATTTTACCGAAAAACTACTATTTGACTAAGTTATCAAGAAGTACGATCTTAATGCATATGCACATAGTATTGCTTTCATAATTATATTCTTTGTTCTTTTAGCACACCGAGCTCTCTCTCTCTCTAAGGATATTGAACTTTTACACTGCATTGGGACACTTCAATAATCACATGTATGTAAATGCACATAACATAATGAATGAGTATGTTACTACAAAACTAGTATTAATGACTTCTAGATGCCTAATATGCAATTAGAACATATTTATTATTGGCTTAATATGCATGTGAGAATCTTGGGCACCACAGGTAGTCATCATCTTCAAGGGTTAAACAACCCAGACAGTCAGGGTTCTCACCATACTCGCCGTCAAAGTTTGTCCGATCCGACCAAAGCACTATGTTAAGAAAACAAAAGCAAAATTAGAAAGGGAAAAGGAGAAAAAGGAATAGGCATCTTCTTCAAGGGAACTCTTTTATTCATACTCATACCCACCTATAGTCACTGTTGAATTTTGACTGTCGACGTTTTCCCTTTCAGTCGGGACTGCTCTAAGCAGGTCATTCTTCAATAGAGCCATTTTGTCCATATACGTGACAATAGATGAAATTTGGTCAAATTTTTGTAATTAATGATCTATATTGATATTTTAGAACAGATTATGTTGTTGGATGACAGTATTTCGGAGTAGAAATTTTTTTGTCCAAATATTAGGATGCGACTGATTCAATTGAAAAAGTTATGATTTTGTTGGGAAATTTAACAATATATATATTTATAGTGGTGACACATGTCATGTATATGCCATAAGCCATATCATATGGGAGGATGTTGAAATGTCGATCCCCATCTATGATAACATTAATGTGTCGTGACCATTAGAACCATCTCGACCAGAAAGGAGGCCAAATGCGAACGTAGACTTGTTTAGTGAGCTTAAGACTCACATGAATTAACAATTTCAATGATCAGGCCAGACATTACGAGGTTGGATGCGAAGATAAAGTCTTTAGTGCAACATCAAGATGCCACTTCTATGCCATGAGGTGGTGATGGTCATGGTGATCTCAGGTCCTTCGATATCCATTATAATATATGTTTTACAGATAATTATTACTCAAGAATGTATTACATGATACCCTAGTATTAGATTATGAGGATTTTGAGACTGAGTAACAAGCTCATTGGTTGAGTGGCAATAAGCTTCTGCAGTTGAGCAACATCAAGCTCGTGAGGTTGAGCAGCATCAAGCTCATGAGGTTAAGCAGTAACAAACTTCTAGTGTCAAGCAACAAAAATCTCTTGATATTGAGCAACAATAGGCTTTTGGGTTTGAACAACAGGTTTCTCAAATGTAGGTCTCCAGATAGAGACCAAAGAGGCAGTTAAAGCCCATATGCTATATAAACTTATCAACTTATCACACAAGGATTTGTTAACATGTTCTAGTCAAATATGTTCTTTTGCGACCCATCGATGATGGCAAAGAGAAGACTTATGACAATTATTGAAAATCGAACTCAAGCATTGAGTATAATCTTACTAAACATAATCTCTCCCTTTTTCAACAAATCATGAATGAGAAAGAGTTTTTATTTAGAGAGGTATGTCACTAAATAGAATCTTTACTTTTTTTCAATTGATCATAAATGCTATTGTTTGTATTTGCTGAATTAGAATATTGTAATTTATTTCGATGTTGTCCAGAGTTGGTTTTCCACTCAGGTTGTCGGTGCCACCAGGGAAGGTGGTTGAGCTAGCAAAAGCGACGGTGGCGATGAGAGTTGCCACCACCGAGCAGGACGTCGAAGTGCTAGTCAGCCACTCGCCGCCGGCCTTGACAAGCGCTTTGTGGTTTTTGGTGAAGATTTGCTGTGGCGTCTCGCCTTTATTGTTGGCGCGTAGAAAGAAGTGTGGTGGCATGGACTTCTCCACAAACTGCAATGGTTGATAATCAATACTAAAGTAATTTGTATTAGGTTTTTGGCATATTTGGTGTTTGTGTTATTCTTAGTTAGATTGGCAAAATGATCCTTAAATTTAGCAATTAAGTCTTTAAATTTTAAAAACTTCGACAATTAAGTCTTTTTTGTTTGTTGATATTAAAATTTTTATGATATTGAATGTGTGTTTAAGTGAAATAAATTAGTATTTCACTAAAATTAATTAACTTGAAAGAGAAATAGAAAGAAATTTTAAATTTTTGAGAATTTTTATTTTTTTAATTTTTTATATTATACTGTTAAATGTTGTTAATTTTTAGTAGGAAGTGACAATATAAATACTTAAATACGATTACACAAAATTCAGTTATTTTGGATGAGAAGTTTAATCAATTGGTGATTAGTAATTTCAACTCAAACCCTTCAATCATTGATAAATAGTTAACACGATATATTTTGGGTTAGTCACCCAAACCTTATGACATGTTATGGAAAGAAGCCAGAAAATTATATATGCCATTAAATATAAGTGTAAACACTGGATTACACTCAAAGCAAATTTAGATGTATTTGAGTTAGTTGTATATGACTGCAATCCAGCATTGACCATAATAGATGAGTTGAATAATGTGATGTTACCACTCCAAACAATAATCCTAACTATGCTCCGTTTATCTAGAAACTATGAGCACATTGTAGAGTATCTTCATATTCCATAGCTATACATTCGCTATATTGACTTGCCCCCAAAGTGATCTGTAAGTCCTTATCATCTCATATAGTTTATAAGCATTTCATTATTTTGCTAACAACGACGATTGTGTGGTGCATGTAATCAAGTTCATCGAGCTTGATATGCTTAGCCACTTATTTTATTATCTCACCGACGATAAAGTATCTTTCTTCGGAAAGAGTATGGCTATAGAAAGTTTTTGCCAAAATTGGGATCCTTAATTTATATTTCCTATTGTATTTATTTAGGTCAACATTTCTCTTTTGTATTTGTTTAGAGTGCTCTAAAGTAAACACATACTATGGGTATGTATGTGATGTAGAATAAGTGTGAAAGTTTAGAAGAGATAAGAGAAAGAAGAGAATGAGAGAGATTTAAGAAGAATAAGAGAAGAATTTAGAGAAGTGGGTGAAGAATTTTAGAGAGATAGAGGAAGAATATTAGAGAGAGAATTTATGCATAGTTGTATATCATTAATCAAATCTGAAAATTAATGAACATAAAAGAGCTTATTTATGGTGAAGCTTTTAAAAGAACTAGGAAACTAATATCTTCTAGAAACGATCATAAAAAGGAAACATCAAACTAGTTACTCAAAACTAAATAAAATCTAATAATTAAATAAAATATAATTATATAATCTTAAAATAATCTAATTAATAATAATATAGATTCCTATATTCATATTCCTCATCATTCTCTTGGGGTTTGATAACTTGACTTTGACGAGTTAAAACTCTAGTAAACTATAAAGCAACAAGCAAAATAGAGGAAAGTCTTCATTTTGAAGTCTCATTTCTTTGATAAAAATGTAGGACATGTCATCAGCATAATTGAACCACTTTCTCTACATAACAATCATGTGAGAGAAACAAAGGTCTTGAAACACCTCGGTAAGTAAACATATCTATCTCAATGAAAACTAATCCAATAGTCATATTAGAAAGAAAATTAAATAAATGTGCATTAGATCGAAAAGAAACTTTAGGAATTGGAAAAATGTGGACTAGGATCACAAAGTGGAAAAGTAACAATGATTTCGACAATATTAGAATTATTTTTCTCATTTGACTCAATCACTCGTTCCTAAATAGAATTATTTTCCTCAACAGATTTAACCATCTTTTCTTCCTTAATTATCTCCTCCTCCTCAACAGATTTAGTTCTCTCTCACTTTATAAACTGACTTACATGGAATGGTAATAACATGCCTTAAGTTTTGGCAAAGTTGGCTAAATCGATTTTCACATCGATTATATTTTTACGAAGGCTACAAACTAATATAGGATCAACTGTAGGTTGGCTATAATAAGTTTCAGTTTCTAGAGTATGACTGATAACTCTATAAAAATAGAGTTATTTAGTATATTTTTGAGTCTTGGGATAGCTGTTTTAAATGATCAAATTGTCTAGTTTAAGTATTTTTCTGTATTTTATTTTTGTCTGTGGTGTTTCCGATGATTACAATTCAATATAGTTAATATCTATTTTATTTTCTTTTATTTCTAGTAGGAATGCTGAACTTAAGTAAAAGCTGGAAGTAACTTTGCTGCAGCAATGCGCCGGAGCAATACTGAACAACAGAATTCTTTTTCTAGCTGGCATCTTTTACGCACAGCTGGTGCAGACAGCTAATATTAAATACCAGTTAAGGGAAAATGAAGCAAAAGTGGTCCTCACACCATATTTGGCTGACACGTGTGTTATGGTACCTTACCTACTCTGATTTAAAAGGAAAATGTACTGAAGGAAGAGGGAGGACGGCTGACTAGAGAGAAAAACGGAAAAGAAAAGAAAAGAGAGAAAGAGAGTACAGAAAAGAGAGGACGAAGGAGAAGAAGTACTAGCAGCAGGGAGCTCGATTTACCATTATCCAGCTAGATTTTTCCTTACCTTCTTAAAGCTTCTTTGTATTTAATTTCTTTTTCTTATCTTGAACTTTCTGTAATCTATAAATTACTTTGGGTTGCTGATTTTTGAGCGCTAGAACATGAGCTAAGTTTTTCTTAGCTGGGATATTGATGAATCTAAGGTTGTAATGAAGGATTAAATGTTGTTTTAAGTGTTTATGGTAATTTCTTCTTGTTCACTCAAGTGAGCTTCATCATTAATTCCTATTATTATTTGGCCACCAATATTCAGGATAAATAAACTAGGATTAATTCTGGAAAGGTTAATTTTAGTTGGATCTAACTTGACTGATACATAGTAATGATATAGGAATATGTCGTTACCATGTATAACCCATTGAAAATCGACGCTATAAAGGAAGTATTGAGAACTGGATCAGCATAGGAATATGTTAAATCTGGTTTGAAGAACTTAAAACATAATAAATTCGGAAGATTATTATGTATTGATGGAATTTTCTGTTACTGGAGTGAATTTTGCCATAAGCATTGCTGCAGCAATTGTACCTAGATTTGTAACCGAGAAGGATTTAATTATCCCAACTTAATATATCTATCCATTTATAATCTCTTGTTAGGTCATATTATTTTATGTTTGGAATTCACATTTTTTTTATTTTGCATCTGTCAATTCTTATAATTTCTTAATTCAGCTTATTTGACATTAGTTTTATCTAATTAATCTTATTAATTAATCCCTGTGGAGATGATACTCAACTTATTACTATATTACTTGTTCGGCACGTGCACTTGCGTAGCAATTATAAAATAAAGCCAACAATGACTAACATTAGGTTAATATAAGAGTATCGTATCCAATTTTTCTTTCATCTCAACTCACAAAGTGATAGACAGATGATAGTAATAGTCAATTGCACATTGTATGTAAACTTTAGCAGGTCTAACTAATTTTCAACTAGCATAAAAAATACACTGATCATCAGTGAAATTATAATAGTCAAAGAATTCCTCAATAGCACTTATCCAAGCTAAAAGATATTATCGTCTGAAATACCATAATAGGTAAGAACTTCTCTTATGACCCTATCATTGTGTCTTATCTCCTCAGTGTAATAGCTAGAGTGGCTATGGTATTGTTGAGAATAATATAGAGCACAACCATATTGTGAATTATGATAATATTGATTACCCTTATATGGTTTATGGTAATAGTATGGAGAATAAATTAGAACACTCATATATCAAAAATTATAGTGGATCAAAACACATTCATGAATTTCTTAACTAATAAAACCATCAGAAAAATCTTCAAGAGTATAAATTATTACCAAACAAGGGTAATGCAAAAATCTTCAAGATGAAAGTGTTGACTTGCAGGTGCAGGATTTGAACGTTTGGTGATTATTGGAACTTGCAAAATAGTGGCTGAAACTCGAGTTATAGACTGGTACAGGGTAGAAGTCATTGGCTAGTAATGATACCTACCAAGGACAATATCAACATTGACTGTAATGTGAGTAACAACAATTTTAGAGGCTTGCGGTGGCAGGTAGATTACTGGTAGAAGTGGGTAACGCTCACAAATGATGGGAGTAAGGGTGGTGGAAGCAAAGAAGAGTAGTAAAGAAGAGTAACACATTTCTCTTTATTGTAATTTTTTTTTAATTTTCATTTTTTTAGAAACTTGTTGCATTGGACTTCGGGCAACAAGCTTTTCTTTTTTGGACGAAAATAACTAAATAAATTCTAAACTAAGAGCAACGAAGAAATTTGGAGAGTTTTTAGCGGAGAAACAATACAGTCTAAGAAAGTTGAACGAGGTTGTGATGCCAAATGATATAGAACAATAGTAAAAATTTAGAAAAAATGAGAGAAAGAGACAGATTTAGAAAGAATAAGAGAAGAAGATGAAGAACTTTAGAGAGAGAAGAATAATATTAGAGAGAGAATTTCTGAATAGTTGTATATCATTAATCAAGTTTGAAAATTAATGAACATAGAAGAACTTATTTATAAAGAAGTTCTTAGACAAAACTTAGAAACTAATATCTTCTAGAAATGATCGTAAAAGGGAAACATCAAATTAATTACTCAAAACGAAAAATAAAAAGCCTAATAATTAAATAAAATATAATAATATAATCCTAAAATAATCTAATTAATAATAATATAGATTTCTATATTCATGTTCCTCATCGATATATCATGCCAAAACCACATGATCTAAATTCAATTGTAGGACATAACCTAAAAAGTCTTAATAACCAGATCTCAATTGGATTCAATCGAGCTTAACTAGATCACTCGATTGGATCCAGTCGGACTCAACTAGACTAGTTATTGAGTACTCAACTGGACTAGTTGAGATTTAGAATGAAAAGTTTACATGCACTTTTATAATTCAATTGAGCTCTACTGGATTCAGTCGATCTGACTGGATCTGGTCGATTAATACAGTTGAGGTCGAATGGATCCAATCGAGCTCCATTAGATTCAGTTGATGGATACAGTTGAGCTTGATCAAACCCAGTAGAATTAGTTATTGAGTAATTAATTGGACCAACCCCAGTAGAACTAGTTATTAAGTCTTTTTAGATTATTACCTACAAGTGAATTTTGTAAGATTATGTGGTTTTGGCATAACATATATCCCCATAGTATGACTTTAATGAGAGCACTCCAAAATTAGGTCCAAATACAAAAGAGAAATGTTGACCTGAGTAAATACAATAGGAAATATAAACTAAGGATCCCAATCTTGGTAAAAAGTTTCTATAGCCATTTTCTTTTTGAAGAAAGATACTTTATCATTAGTGAGATAATGAAATGAAAGACCAGTTATGCCAAGTTCAATGAACTTAATCACATACATTACACAGCCACTGTTGTTATCAAAATAATAAAATGCTTATTATAATTAACTACTTAGTAAAATAAACTATATGAGATGAGATAAATAAGAACTTATGAATCAATTTGAGGCACGTCAACAAGGCGAATGTATGGCCATGGAACATAAAGATGCTGTAGTACTTGTTCAAAGTGTCCAGATAAATAGAGCATAGTTGGGATCATTGTTTGGAGTAGTAATATCACATTGTTCAAATCATCTGTTGTGGTCAATACATGACTGTAGTCATATACAATCAACTCAAATGTATCTAAATTTGCTTTTAGTGTAACCTAATATTTACCACTTATATTTAATGACATATACAACTTTTTGGCTTTTTCCATACCATGTCACAAGGTTTGGGTGACTGATCCAAAATATGTCGTTTTAACTCTTCATCAACGATCGAAGAGTTTGAGTTGAAATTACTATCCATCAACTGAGTGAATTTCTCATCCAAAATAACCGAATTATGTGTAATCACATTGTCGCTTGTTGCAACATCAAAACAAATTACAATTTTCCAATTTCAGCAAATACAACAATCACATTTATGATTTGTTGAAAAAGTAGAGACTTTGTTTAGTGACATACCTCCTAAGATAAAAACTTATTCTCATTCATGATTTCTTGAAAAAATGAGAGACTTTGCTTAGTAAGACCACACTCAATTCTTGAGTTCAATTTTTAATAATTGTCATAAATCTTCTCTTTGCCATCAGTGCTGGGTCACAAAAGGTCATACTTGATAGGAACACCCTGACGAAATCTTGTGTGATGAGTTAGATCTAGTAACTAGCTCTATTTGAATCTAAGACCTCTACTTTAAGAAGGAATTACGAGCTTAGATGGTATCAATTGATTTAATAGAACAATTGGTACTAACTAAGTTTGTAAGTCCTTCCTAAAGTGAAGATCTTAGGTACAAGTAGGGTTGGGGACATGAGAGAAAATCCTTAAGGTTATGGAGCCCACAAAGTATAGTTTGGATGTATAATGATAACAGTTTGTGTATAAGAACCATAAATTTGTGCTCCAGGCCCAATGGAGGCTTGAAGTAAGGTTTGTTACAATGATGATGTTCTGATTATAAGTCTTATTTTCCTTAACAATATTAAATTTTGGGAGCCTAAGCATGTTTTTTTTTTTTTGCATCTGTACATGTAAAAAGAAAACCAATCCTAAAATTTGTAATTTGAATATTTTGTTATTTTATGTTTTTATATTATTATTCTAGTCTCAAAATGTAATAGGAGAATTATATTTCTATTTATTTTTTTATCATTGCATTATCTTATATTTTGGATTTTTTTTCAAATTAAATATATGATATTTGATTTTGGGAAACTTGAATTCATGAGTTGATTATGTAGATTAGAAATATTACTTATAAAGAAGTCAAAGAACAACAAAAATTGTTTTCTTTTTATTGTTAAGATCGGTTAAATAACATTATGTGTAGAAATTTGTAGAGATTTTAAGTATCAAAATATTAATTTACAGTAATTTGTAGCACAATTATTGATTGCATATATATATATATATAATTATATATAATACTAACAACAACCTCTATATCAAATTCTATGTCAAATATTCTCCTTTATATATTAACACGTCTTTTTTATAATTTCAAATTAAACACTCAAATGGCAGGTCATCTATTTTAATTGTTTGAAAAATGAAAAGAACATATGTCAAAGAATAAATATAGTATCTGACAAAAAAGTTGATAGAAAAAAATTAAAATAAATATGCATAAAAATATATGAAATTTGAGGTGTATGTTCTTTTCAATAAATCTTTGTAATATATGCATATATTCATCTTAGAAGACCAAACTACTATTAATATCTTTTTCATATCTCTCTATGTTTTAAAGTTTTGAGACATTTTGTTTCTCAAACATAAGTAATCATCTAAATTTCTTTATTTAAATACAATGAGTATAGTTTAAAATAGTTCAATATCAAATTTCGTGATATTTTGGGAAAATTTATATATGAAAAAAATTAAATTCGAGTTAATCCATGCCTTCTTTTTATCACAATTTTCGAAACTGTCAAAAAGTGTTCAAATATTATAAAAAATTTTACTGCATTGAAATTAGGTCAAAATTACATCAAAAGTTATAAAAAAAAAGGCATTTTCATTTAAATTTTACCGAAAATATCACTTACTAAAATTACATCAAAAAGTATCAAAAATACCATTTTCATTGAAATATCATCGAAAATACCACTTATCAAAATAACATCTAAAAGTATCTAATATACTACTTTCATTAAAATTTTATCGAAAATATGACCATTATTAAGATTCTATTGAACATATCATCATCGAAATTGCATCGAAAGACAAAAGATATCAAAAATACTAGTTTTATTAATTATTGAGAATACCACTTTTATCAAACATCATCGAAAAATTTAGATAATTATCTCGAGTTTTTGATGAGAATCGCAAAATTTAGCTAAAAATAATTATTTAATATATAACTTACCTCATAACATTCATAACATCTCAAAATTTAGTAATAAGCTAATTTAAACTATACCCAATTACCTTTAAAGTAAACTTGATTTTCATTTTTTTTTGAAGATTTAAACAAATTTATTTTATATGTGTGCATATTTAATCAAATTTCTGTTTTTTAAGAGTATTTTTTTTGTCAATATGCATAGGATTTTTTTTGTGAGCATATGTATCAAATTTCCTATGTTATCATTGCATATTTTCCTTAATTTCTCTCCATAGAGAGTTTTTTTTTTTTTTGGATGATAACAAGTTGTTAATAAAGGAGCTAGAGCTGTTGTTATTGTTAAATTCATATTCTACTCTTCCCATATTTATTAGTATAAATAGAAGCCTAGATGGGCTTGGGAACTTTATTGTCCATTTATTTGCTTATTCTTTTTTATTTGTTTATTTTTTAAGTATTTTTAAGTGTTTGATTAATAATTATTTTTTTGTTGTAAATGAGTCCCAGTACCTACTTTTATGGTGTTTGTGTAAAATTGTTTGGAAACCACAAAAGAGGTCCATTTTGCTTCATGCATTTTAGTTAGAAATTAGACCATCAATTCTTTACATATTAGAGAAATGTTATTTTATAAGTTTCCACTTTCTACATAAAAAAAATACTCTTTCTCTTAAAATAAAAATCAAATTTGCTATATAATTCTTTTTTAATAATTGAAACATACTTTCTATTAATTTTAGCATGCATATAATTTTAATTTTTTTTTTCCTAAGCAAAAGAAAACGTGCTTTATATATAAACTAGTATATATAGATTTAGCAAATTAGATGTGATGACATATGGCAACTTGATAAAACTTTTGGTTATAAAAAGAATAATACCCCCCTTTCAAAAAAAAAAAAAAAAAAAGAATAATACCAATCGGCGTCGTTTTGGACAAGGCTAAAGAGGGATGGGGAATTAGGTTTTTTTTCCCTCCCTCATTCATTTTCTCATTCTCAATTTCTCACGCACTTTACCATTTGTTCGACCTCATCAGTGCGTTCCCTTACAATACCAGTCTCCAACGAATCGAATCCCCATCGGTGCTTTTCTGAGCCTTTTCCTTCCTTTCTTCGGATTCAGGCCCTCATAACTTGGTAAGTGCCTTGATTTTTTTTTTACCTTATAATATAAACTTCTAATTTAAATGCTTTACCAAGAAAATAATGCTGATAAATTTCTTCCCCACCCCTGCCCCCCTTGTTATAAATGGAGTACATTTGATCAGCTTTTGGAGTCATCATCACCAATTGTAATACACACACTCAATAGCCAGGGATTTTGGACTTAATTTCACAAAATTTTTTATTGGAATTTGGTAGTTAGTATCAAATTATGTCGATGAGGAATCGAGCAAAAATGACTTTAAAAGAAACAAACTGTCAGTCCAAAAATTTTATTTTATTTGAAAAATGGTCCCGAGAGGAAGGTCATGTTTTGCTGATAAAAATTTCTCACATGCTCATTTTGCCCGAAACTAGGTAGATAAGAAGTCAGTTTGGCAAGGGCTATATTTGTATTTTATTTTTACTTTCCAAGTCATACACTTACTTGGTATTGAGTTTCTCTTTTGTTTTGTTCATTTGATCTTTAGCTGTCAAAAATTTATGGAGTTTGTTCATTTTGAATTTTATACAGAATTTGTTAATGACACATACGCGCACGCCTGCATGCAAGCACGAATGACTGAAGCAGAGGAGGAGGAGGAGGAGGAGGAGGAGGAGGTGGTGGTGCCTGTGCAACCACCAGATTCTGAACATGGCCGCCAACAAATATTTCCATTAAATTATGGGCCTGATGGTATGCGATGGTGGCGTACGGCGATGGAAGCCTTTGGTTTGGAGAAGGAACCACATCAACTTAAAAGTGAAGACTTAGTTGGAAAGAGGTTCACTTCCTTGGAAGAGGCGGAATTGTTCTATAACATGTACGCGCAAATGACCGGTTTTACCGTTAGAAAAGGACACATGAGAAAGGGACCAGATGGAAGAGTCAAGTACAGAGAGTGGTTGTGTTCTAGGGAAGGCCAAAGGGACACGAAGCATCTTCAACGGGTGGATAGAGTACGCGCTGCGAGGGCAATAACAAGAACCGGCTGCTTGGTCAAACTCCGAGTTGCGCATAATCGTAAGAGTGTTCAATGGGTTGTTAAGCAGTTCAGGACACAACATTCGCACCCCGTTGCTACCATGGGTTGTGCCCAGTTTCTACAATCTAACAGAGTTTTGTTTGGCCCAACACCTGAGGTTTCAAAGCCAACGAATGCGATGGAAGAACAGCGTGGTGGATCTCATAAGATGGGCTTCTCGAGTAAAGACTTGTACAACAAGATTGGCTCATCAAACCGGGTAGAGTTGGCGGAGGGTGACGCAGCAAGAGCAATTGGGTATTTGGAGCACAAAGCCGATCATGATGTAAATTTTTATGGGGTATATTCATATGATCAACACAAGAGAGTGAAAAACATAGTATGGGCGGACTCGAGATGCCAAGCGGACTACCATGCTTTTGGGAGAAATATAGCATTTGATACTACTTATGAAGCAAATGGGAAACCGCTCTTGGTTTGGATAGGTCTAAATCCTCATTTTAGAGCAACAATATTTGGTTTTGCTTTGCTTGTGGACAAGACAGTCGAAACGTTTAAATGGGTCACGAAGGCGTTTATGGATTGTATGAAAGACTCACGTCCTGAGACCGTACTTACAGCTGGTGACGATGCAATGCATGCTGCAATTACCGAGCTCATGCCAGGCGCGGTCCATCGGTTATGGAAATGGCACCTAGACAAGAATGCACTGAAAAATACACATGAGCCAGAGTTTGCAAGAGAATTGCGACGCCTTATGTTTAGATACTATACAGAGGAGCAGTTTGAGGATGAATGGAGTAAACTAATCGACCGATTTGGATTGGAGAACAACGAATGGTGTAAGTCCTTGTACAAGGAAAAAAAGTCTTGGGCGGAGACTTTCCTACGGGGCCATTATTTTGGGGGATTGACGACCGCACCGCGTTCCGAGAGTATGAACTCACTTTTGAAAGGGAAAGTAACAAAAGGGATGACGTTGGCAGAGCTTGTAAGAGCTCTTGATCTCACTCTATCCGGGTTAAGACATCAGGAGGCAAAGGAAGATTTTGACAGCTTAAACCCGAGTCCTGTTATTTGTGAAACTATAATGGTTGAAATCGAGAAACAGGCAGCCAGTATTTACACAAGAAGCATGTTTTACCGGGTGAGACACCAAATTAAGAGGGAAGGGAAATACATTGTATTCCCGGGCTCACGATCAGATGATGTTTTAGACTACACAATAACAAAGTATGGTGACAACTCTAGCAAGAGGTTGGTGAAGTATAACACAGTGACAGGGGAATTTCAATGTCAGTGTAATTACTTTCCCACCACCGGTGTTCCTTGTCGGCACATCTTTGCTACCATGAAGGTCATGAATGTTACTAAAATACCGGATTCGCTTATTCAATGGCAGTGGACGATGCGTGCACGAGAGAAATTGTCGAAAATACGTGGAACTGCACTTGGATGCAATCACACTTGTTCGGAGGATAGTGCTCGGTTTGGGCACATCAACAGCTTAGGTGCTCAGATGGCGTACTATGCGTCGAAAAGCGATGCACTATTCAAGATGGCTGAAGATGTTATGCTAAATGGTTTAGCACAGTTGAAAAATTCTTGGGAGGGAACCGGGGATAGATTGAAGCAGTCACAAAAGCAGCCCCCTAATCCAAACCAAACTCAAAATCCTTCGTGCACAAAAACTAAGGAGACAAGGCGAGGAACATGTGCAGCACCCCGCAGTTACTCTAACAGGCGTGACAAAATGACTTGCAAGCGAAAACGCACGAACATGACGGAATCACCCCGATCTCATTCTTTGTCTGATGAAGAGGAAGATGCTGCGGTTAATCTGGTTAATCTGGCTGACAAGAGTGACAAGTGGCCAGCAACTGGTATTGATAATATGCAAGGAGAGGAGCCTGGTAGAGAGCCTCCCAGAAGAGGTCTCAGTTCCATTCCTACTGTTTCTGGACTGAGAATATGGTCGGCCACGGATGGCGGTGAATTTGGTGAATTTGTTGGGAGTACGATGGAGGGCATTGCGAATGGAAGCATAGAACATCCTCCATCAGACTGGATAAAATTAACGTGAGAAATTGTCACTTCCTTTCAGATATTTTGTTGACATGATATGAAAATATTTTGTTCACATGTTGGTAATGAAATATAATATTGACATGGGAACCTGTTTGGAAATGGTTATTTGGGATGATGCGTTTTCAGATGACATATGTATCATTTTATGGTCCAAGTTGTGCTTCGGATGAATGATGTCATGTTGCAGTGTGAATTCGATTTTTAGATGGTAACTTTTGAAGATTGATGCGTTTAATGTTACATAAAACAGTGAGTTGAATAAGTAACATTTGGGGGAAGCTTTTTATACTGTTTTTCAATAACTATTAACTAAAGCCGACTGAGTTTATACTTGAGACACATCTATTAATTAGAATACAAGAGAACGGTGAATTTAAGGTAAAAAATGAAGCAAACAATCATGAACTACAGAGGGCTAAATGCAGTGGGGATCAAAGGGATTTGAGTTCAGAATACTAAATGCTATCAAAATACTTTTAACCAAAATCACCACACAGTCTATTTTTGCCATCTTTCTCATTAGAAACACTTCAAACTTGATACTTATGTGACAAAATAGTAACATGTCCTCATCTCCTCCTGCGTCCTAATGTCATTTGGCGATTCCCTCATCCAGGGTGCAATCATGATTATCCAAACACTGAATATGATCCATGAGATAATTAATCGCAACCAGGGGCGAGGGAGGGTAGGGATGAGAGGGGCAATTGCCCCCACTGAGTTTTTAATGTTTTAATTTTACACGTAAAATCGTTTAAAAATAATTTACAAATTAGGAGTAGCTCAATTAGTACGGGACTCAGGAGGGTGTGTGATTGTGAGGATATGTTGAATAGCAAAAAAAAAAAATGTATGGATGTATTGAAGTGTTGAACTTTAACACCCCCTCCAACAAAAAATAAAATAAAATAAAATGTAAACATATAAACGTCAGAACTTATTGAAGTAAGAATGATAAAAACAAGGGTTAATGGCAAAAATGGTCCTAAATTATCCAATATGTGAAAATTTGATCCACAAAATTTTAATTATATTAATTAAGTCTTTAAATTTTTGATTAGTATTAATTTAGCCATTGAATTGTTTAAATTATAACACATTATTAAATTTTTGGCCAAAAACATGTGTGAGAAGTACACAGTGATATTTGAAAATATATTTAAACAGTAATTTGAGAATTTCAAATATAAAAATGAACAATCACAAAAAAATAATTTTTAAATTTACAGCTCTAAGAACCTAAAAAATACAAATAATATATTTATTTTTTTTTCAAATCTTTTTGTTCAATTTAGTTTTCTTAAAATACACTTTTATATGTTACAACATGCTTCTTTCGTAGATTTTTAATCGGTACTTTAACAACATATTGTGATTTAGACAATCTAAATACCAAATTGTTTCAAACTAAAAAATTTAAGAATTTAATTACCACAATTAAAATTTTGAGTACTAAATTACTACGAATTGAATAATTTAGCATCATTTGTGTCATAAACCCTAAAAACACAAATAAGAAAATTTTGTAAGAGTAAAAACCCTCCTATCTGCTCAAAAAAAATAAAAAAAGACCCTCCTATCAATAAGAGGGCCGCTCTCTCCGATGGTCACTACTACTATAATTTTTCTTTTCTTTCCAGTATTTAAATCAAATAATGTAAATTAAGATTTTCGGCCAAAATCTAAAGAAATAGGGCACGAACTTGACGTAACACTTATTTATTATGATGAGTTCATAAATTTTTGAAAACTAAATTATGTCTACAAGGAGATTTCTAATTTTCGTATCAAATTAAAATTTGTTTTTTCATTTATACTTTTAAACAAAATAAAAATTTTATATTACCTTATTTGTGTCTCGCAAACTACTTAAGATATCCTCTCATATAAATGACACATATTTATTTTATTTTTCTATTTATTTATTTTTAACGATAAAATAATTATAGATATCAAAAATAGATACTTTGATAGCTCAAATACTAATACAGTGATGTTTTAAAGCTTGGGGACCAACGTAAGATTGATAATACTTTTTTTTCGTCCATTTATATCGAACGAGTGACAGAAAGGTCAAACTAAAAAACTTTAATTCATTAAAAGAGTGTATTAAATGTGTCATTTCAAATATAGGGGCCAAAGTAACATTCGGTCTAAACTTCGGGGGGTTAAAAATGAGTTTCATCCTTAACTTTTCTCCATATTTTCTTTAATACCCTCTTATTTCTTCAAATTACCTATCCCAGTTCCTAAAAACCTTTTTTCCGCCCAACCTCGCCCATTGGCCTCTACTAGAAACCGCTCCGTCTTTTTTTCTCCCTCTTTTCAGGAAAACCAAACCAGAAAAGCATTCCAAACCCAAAATGGCCGCCGCAGCACCGCCACCGCCTCCGGCTCCAGCTCCGACGCCACCCTCCACCGTGCCGGAGGGGTCGACCCCAGTGGGCCACCCGATCTTCGCCCGGATCCGCCTGGCCCAACCCACCGACGTCCCCCAAATCCACAAGCTGATCCACCAAATGGCCGTCTTCGAGCGCCTCACCCACCTCTTCTCCGCCACCGAGGCCTCTCTCCTCGCTACCCTCTTTAACTCCCCGCCATTCCTGTCCTTCACCGTCTTCATTCTCGAGGTTTCGTCTCATCCCTTCATCGACATAATCCAGCACCAGAGCGACGTCCTCTACCCTCCCAGCGTCCAGGTCGTCAATCTGGATCTCCCGATCGACGATCCCGAGCGGGAGGCCTTCAGATCGGCGGGCTCCGACGTCGTGGTTGCCGGGTTCGTGCTCTTCTTCCCTAACTACTCGACGTTTCTGGGGAAGCCGGGGTTCTACGTGGAGGATCTGTTCGTGAGGGAGTGTTACAGGAGGAAAGGGTTCGGGAGGATGCTGCTGAGCGCGGTAGCGAAGCAGGCGGTGAAGATGGGGTACGGCCGGGTGGAGTGGGTGGTGCTCGATTGGAATGTGAATGCCATCAAGTTCTATGAGGAGATGGGTGCTAAAATCTTGCAGGAATGGCGGATTTGCAGGCTCACTGGCGAGGCTCTCCAAGCTTACGGTAATACTAATTAGGGTTTTACTCTACTTTTGTGCTTGCCTCTTTTTTTTTTTTTTTCCTGGGTCTGTGATGGAATATGGATATTTCTCTGGTCATGCCATGGTTTTGGGGCTTCTTTATGAATTGTGTTGATAGTCGTACCTTTTCAACGTTTCAAGTTGGAACTTATATTAATTGGAAAGAACCCTTTTCGATTTCCATCTTTTCCTTGATTCCCATTTCGGTTTTTTTACTCTGCTCGGATGGGTTTTGTCTTTGGACTGTGAAATGTGGTTATAACAATAAATATGCTCCATAATACTCTTATTTTGGCTGGTATGCAAAGTTAAAAAATATTTGAAAAATATGTTTGCGGACGAAAATACCGTTACTAATACTTAAGAGAAAATAGGTCTCTTTTCTCATAAACTCCTCTTTTTTTTTCTCTCTCTCCAACTCTTTTTTTCGTCTCCTTCTCTGAAGAGCCAAGAACCCACCGTGTCATTAACCGGGGAAGACAAAAACTCGTCGTGCCGTCTATCGTAAATCTCTCTCGCTGTTTAGAATTACGTTCAGAAAAATGAGTCCCCAAAATAAGGTAAGCAAAATATGATTTGAGGGTTTTATTTTTTTTGAATTTAGGGCATTTGTAGTAGAAGACGATTTAGAAATTTTTGACTTCATCCCGACATTTTTTCGATGCATTTTCGATTAGCTGGTCTAAATTTTTGATCATATTTTGATGAGTATGGTTGAAAATAGTACCGGAAAATCACGTGAAATTCGACGTGTTTTCGATGGTATTTCGAATGTGTTTCGATTTACAGAGTCGAAATTTCGATACCTTTTCGATAATATTTTAAAAGAGAAATTAGGTTAAATATGCTCCGTATTAAATAGGTAAAATAAACTTTCGATGTTATTTCGACTGTGTTTCGATTTTATTTCGATGAGGTTTCGATGAATAGTGCTAAAATTTCGATACATTTTCTATGACATTTTAAAATGGAAAATAAGGCTGTTCTAAATTTTCGATGTTAGTTCGACTGTTTTTCGATGACAGTTCGATGATATTCGATGATATTTCGACGTGTTTTGATGGTATTTCGACTGTGTTTCGATTTACGGAGTCGAAATTTCGATACCTTTTTGATGATATTTTAAAATAGGTAAAATAAACTTTCCATGTAATTTCGACTGTGTTTCGATTTTATTTCGATGAATAGTGCTGAAATTTCGATACATTTTCGATGACATTTTAAAATAGAATATAAGGCTGCTCT
>JXTB01000872.1:1541-14505 GCA_002914805.1 Parasponia andersonii | reverse complement strand
ATGTTATTTCGACTGTGTTTCGATTTTATTTCGATGAATAGTGCTGAAATTTCGATACATTTTCGATGACATTTTAAAATAGAAAATAAGGCTGTTCTAAATTTTCGATGTTAGTTCGACTGTTTTTCGATGACAGTTCGATGACCCTTTCTACTAGCTAGTAATTAATCTTTTTTCGACTGTTTTCGATGATTTTCGATGGACAATTTCCACCTCCTGGCTATTTGTTCTCATTTGAGATAGTTTCTATAAGATTTTTCGATGACAATCGAAATCTCGTCGAAATCAAAATGATTGAAATTTCGATCACTTTTCGACCTATTTCGATGTGTTTCAACTATATTTCGACGTAATTTAGATGCTTTTGATATATGTTAAATTTATAAAAATTTTGTCTAAATTGCTTTGTTCCTCTTATGCCGAAGCAAATGTCAAAGCTCCTTGTACATTTTGGAGAACACTTTCCTGGAAGGGTCACTATAAAAGGAACAACGGTGATGTCGAAAATTAAGGAGAGATTTGAGAAGTATGATTTGTTAGAGAGTGCAAAACAGTATTCGTTTAAGCAGTTTTTTTTTGCTCCTCCAATGCAAGCATCAGGAGTACTTATACACCAACTACTGTTGAGGAAGGTGAAATCCCAAAACCCGGCGGAGTTGTAGTTTTTCATTGGGGATAGCAACTTGAGATTCGGACTTGATGAGTTTGCGTTGATAACGGCGTTAAACTTTGCCAAAGATCTAGACGTTGTGAAGTACAAATCTATGTCTAGTAGCATGAGACTCAGGGAGACATACCTGAATAATACAGCTAATGTGAGATCCGGTGAATTAGAAGCTGTATTTCTAAATTGTGAGAAGAATGAGGACGTATAGAAGTTGGGTTTGTGTTACTTGGTAGATGGGCTCTTGATGGCACAAGAGTCAAGCACCAAGATTATGATGGATATGCTCTCTTTTGTGAAGAATGAGGAGGATTTCTTTAATTATCTATGGGGAAGGCGATCTTACGAGAGAACGTTCCCTAGTTTGAATAAGGACATGATGCATCAGAAGGAAAACTACCTTCAGAAGATGAAAAAGAATAAGAAGGCGAAGGAAGTTAAATACACAGTGTATGGGTTTAGCATTGCTTTACAGTATTGGACTTATGAGGCTATCCCCAAACTTACTGATGCATTTTCTGAGAACCTTGGCATCAAATTCCCAAGGATGCTGTCATGGACAAGCAATAAAACACCAGCAATAATGGATTGTATTGATGTATTCAAGATTAAGAAAGTAAGTCCGGAAAATTGATTTTATTCTATATAATTAATTTTATAAATTCATAAGTTGATTGAATTTTATTTTAAACTATCTTGCAGCTTGTCACAAAGGCATTATTGAATCCGCGGGAGGCTGAGAAAGAACTCTATGAACATATATATCACGATCCACAATAGAACCTCGGTAGTACTGGAGTTGAGGAAGAGGGAATTGATGGTGAGGAGGAGGAGGAGAACAAGGAGGCGGCTGAAGCAAAGCGAGCTGCAGAGGAGGCAGACATCTTTGACCCTCCCAGAAACAAAGTAGAGGAGGAACCATCCACTGACGTGTCTCAGTCACATAAGTTCTATCTTGAGTTGAAGACTGACATCGCTGAGTTGAAGGCAAACCAGACTGAACTGAAGGCGAACCAGGTGATTCTCAATGATAAACTTGATAGGTTGTTAAAGATGATGGAGGAAATCAAAGCACATCGGTAGCCAATTGGTTCTGAAACTGAGGCCACCCAGTCGGATGTTCTTTCTGAAGGGTATCAGCCAGGTGAAGATGTCGTCATAAGTACTCCCACTAAAGAGCACACTCCTGAAGAGCAGCAAACTCCGGGAGTGAAAGAGTTACAAGTAGCTGAGGTGGCTACAGTTAAGTTTGGGAGGAAGAAACGGGTCGGTCAACGATCTAAGAGACTCATTGACTACACCGATCCGTCAAACAAGAAGTTCAAGGTTAATGATCCANTTGTATTGATGTATTCAAGATTAAGAAAGTAAGTCCGGAAAATTGATTTTATTCTATATAATTAATTTTATAAATTCATAAGTTGATTGAATTTTATTTTAAACTATCTTGCAGCTTGTCACAAAGGCATTATTGAATCCGCGGGAGGCTGAGAAAGAACTCTATGAACATATATATCACGATCCACAATAGAACCTCGGTAGTACTGGAGTTGAGGAAGAGGGAATTGATGGTGAGGAGGAGGAGGAGAACAAGGAGGCGGCTGAAGCAAAGCGAGCTGCAGAGGAGGCAGACATCTTTGACCCTCCCAGAAACAAAGTAGAGGAGGAACCATCCACTGACGTGTCTCAGTCACATAAGTTCTATCTTGAGTTGAAGACTGACATCGCTGAGTTGAAGGCAAACCAGACTGAACTGAAGGCGAACCAGGTGATTCTCAATGATAAACTTGATAGGTTGTTAAAGATGATGGAGGAAATCAAAGCACATCGGTAGCCAATTGGTTCTGAAACTGAGGCCACCCAGTCGGATGTTCTTTCTGAAGGGTATCAGCCAGGTGAAGATGTCGTCATAAGTACTCCCACTAAAGAGCACACTCCTGAAGAGCAGCAAACTCCGGGAGTGAAAGAGTTACAAGTAGCTGAGGTGGCTACAGTTAAGTTTGTGAGGAAGAAACGGGTCGGTCAACGATCTAAGAGACTCATTGACTACACCGATCCGTCAAACAAGAAGTTCAAGGTTAATGATCCATGCAAACCAAACCCATTCCGGAAAATTGATGCAAAACAGCTTGATACATTTAGGCAATGGCTTGCAGTACTTATTGATAACCGGAAACCAATCCAGCTTTCCACTGGTGATGCAAGTACTGGATTCTTTTTCCATCTTTAGACTCCTTGGAAGTGGCTTGCAGATGAGATAATTGGATTTATAATTAAATTTTTCTTTCTTCATTTTGAAATCTTTTTTTATATTCACTTAAAAGTTCTTGTATTCTCTCCATTTGCAGCATATTGACGCGGCTTTTCGGTTGATACGAGAACGCCTTTGGCTTTTCCCAAAAACTTATAGAAAGAAGGTCGCCCTTGCGGACACAGTCTATATTGCATGCATGAATGGTCAGTGGGATGCATTCCGAAGAACCTCCAATAAAGCGAAGTTTTGTGGGATGACCAGCTTACTGACTAAGCTAAAAGAGATGCAGATCATTTTCAACGTGGCTGGGCGGAAGTTGACGAAGTTTACTATCCCTTGAACATCGGTTCAAATCATTGGGTTCTTATGCAGATAGATCTTCCTGCGCATATGCTCACGATATATAACTCTGACCAAGCATTATATGATGATGCACGTGTCGAGCAAGCCATGCGTCCAATGATGAAGATGTTGCCATACTTTCTGCTCAATGTAGAAGGAGTCACTGATCGCGATGATCTTAATTTGACTACAACGACGAAACCGCGTGATTTTGATGTTAGAAGGTTACCTCCCAATGTAGTGCCACAAACAGTGAAGAGGTAATTCAATACAATATAAGGATATTAACAAACATTTCTTCAATTGGTTATTTTGACACTAATTAGAATTATTTGCCTTTGCAGTGGAGATTGCAGTATTTTTGTTGTTAAGCACTTGGAATGTCTGATAGCCGACATTTCACTGTCCAATGTTATTGATGATGTTATGCAACATTCAAGACAGAAATTATGTGTAGATTTATTCTACCAGAATATAGTCATAGGTGTATAATAAATTTTTGTATAGTTGTTAGTTTTGCTCATTTTTTTAAATAATTTTATTTGGGATAGAGTAGCTGATGTATTGTGCATGTATTATGTTACTGTGCATACTCAGGTTAAAAATTGAAGTCAAAACGAATGAGATATAATTCAGCTTATTAACCAGAGTCGAAATTCGATGATATTCGTCACTATTTTCGATGACATATAGATGCATTTTGATTCATTTTCGATGATTTTTCGACTATTGCATTTCGATTCGAAATTTCGTTGCATTTTCGAGAATTTTTTGATTATTGCAATTTTTTCAAAACATTATATCATTATAATAAAGTAAATAATATTCCAAGCTTATTCCAACTAAAATATTAAAATTATTCATTACAACGTTGTACTTAAAATCCTAAAATTAGCCTGATAAATTTAATAGTACAAAATTCTCAAGACACGTCATTTGTTGTTTGATTTTCTATACAAAATTATTTATTTGAAGCTGTTGGTATCATGTACTTACAAGTTGCCTGATTGTGGCCCTTTCCACTGCAACGGCTATAATGACGTTGCATTATGATCTTCTCCCCTTTTGACTTTGTACGTTTTGTTTTCGACCGGCCAGCCTTTGGTTTATAAGGAGGTGGTTCTACCATACGTCTGCTTATATCATCAGGTATATCCCATTCTTCTTCATTTCCCACTGGATATATAGTCTCTGCGTATGAATACAGCCATGCGTCAATTGTATAATACCAGGAACACAAGGAGTATGGATTGATGCGTTGACTTAGAGTAGCCGCCAATGCGTACATGGCAACATGTCAAATCAAACCTCCTACAACTACAAGTCTTTGTCTGTAAGTTAACTTGACCGTCTCTGTCACCGTCCATGACATAAAACTCATAGTGGCTGAGAGGCTGAACAATCAAAGTCTTTGCAGCCTCAATACGGTCTTCCAATTTCTTCTCAATCTTTTTCGGTAATGGTTTATTGGATTCCATTGCCAATGTTCGTCTTTCAAAGAACCAAGTTTGTAGTGTATACCTCAGAAACTCCGCCAAAGTTGTGATTGGATACTTCCGTGCATCTCTACTCGTGTTATTAAAGCTCTCAGCGTTATTACTTGTCATGATGTTATAACGAATGGCAGAGAAGTTTGCACGACTCCATTTTTCAATGCTTATTTCTTCTAAATAATTAGCAATGGCTTGATCCTTGACCTTGATCTTCTCAAAATGATGAAGAAAGTCACTCATCCGATAGGATTTTGCCGCCAAGAAGTACTCACTGTGGCAATGATCAGTCTTGAATTTTGCTTGGATATTCATACCAATATGATGTATGCAAGCTCCGTGGTGTGCTTCAGGGAACACAGTCGACAATGCATTCATAATACTTGGGTGTCGGTCCGATACAAAGACCAAGTTCTTAACATCTCCAATTGCTTCCTTTAGTTTCACGATTAAATACATCCAGGAGTCATTGTTCTCTGAGTCAACTACTCCAAATGCAACAGGATACAATTGCCTGTTTGCATCTTGTGCAATCGCAGCCAACATTGTCCCTCCACAGTTTGTTTTTAAGAATGATCCATCTACACATAGCACAGGACAACATGCTGTTCTAAATTCCCGAATAGATGCACCCAGTGATATGAAGAAATACTTGAAACGTCCCATCTCATTGGTGTCTAAATGCGTGACTGTTCCTGGATTAGTCTTCTCTAACATATATAGGTAAGATTGCAGCTTTTGGTATGAACCATCCACTGTTCCCCTCACATACAGAAGTGCTTTTTTCCTACATCTCCATGTCTTTTCATATGTCATGTTAATCCCATAGTCTTTAGAGAAATCGTCGATTATTGATCAAGGGGCATAATTAGGGTTGGCTGGATTTATGTACTTTCTCTTAATACAATGTCCAATAACCCATGATGCTGCTTGTCTGTTGTCCTTATGCCTTATTGCCAACGAACATGTGTGTTCAGGCACATATCTTCGCACCTCAAACATGTCAGATTGCTCCACCTTTCTAGCTCGCAACCGCCACTTACAATTGTCGTCTATACGTGTTATAAACCAACAGTCTTTGCCTGACTTTTTTACCTTGAACTCAAAATTGCACTTCATTGAATGCAAGTGCAGCTTCAGCTTTAAGTCTTTCTTATTCTCAAATAGTTGACCGATCACGATTTTTACTGAATTAGAAGATCCAACTGACAAGTTGTTAGGTGTTCCCTGCGGCAATTCTCCCTCTGAAAACAAGGGAGCACTCCACTTCGCTTCATTATCTACTATTCTTACTCTACGCACTCGACTACTTGAAGTCCCTGTTGTTGTCCCTGGAGTCTTAGCTACTTCACTAAAGTATTCCTTTAACTCATCTATTTTTTCTGCACCTGTTTCAGGTACAAATGAAACATTTTGACTGCAACCCTCACCCACAGGTGTCAACTTCGGTAAAATGGACACACATAAAGGAATACAGTTCTGAATAGAGTAAGACATCTCCTCAAGCCAAATTTCTAGGTCACTATCAGAGGTAATCTTCGTTGGAGGAATATGGATTCCATCTCCACCATCACATTTATAAACAACCTTAAGTTCTAAATCAAAACGATTTTTATCAACTTCAATCACCTCATACAGCTTATCTACAAGGGTCACAAAAGTTATACCCATCCATACACCCATGGCCTTACTTTCTTTAATAATATAAGACCATAATATTTTCTCTGACGAAAACATCCATTCACCGTTATACAAAACTATGATGTTGAAACGTGACTCTGCAGATGAAATAATAAAAAGAAATTAGATTCAATAAAAAAAATCATAAAATTTAAAAGGAAGAATTTATATTTTTAGCCATCAAAAATTGGTCGAAATTGGTCGAAAAAAATAATTGAAATAGTCATCGAAAATATGTCGAAAATTCGACTACCATCGAATTACAGTCGAAATATAGTCGACGAAATTCTTACATCTCAGACTTCATTGAAATTTGGTCGAAATTATAATCGAAATACATCGAAATTGATCGAAAAAAATAATCGAATAGTCATCGAAAATATGTCAAAAATTCGACTACCATCGAATAGTCATCGAAAATAGGTCGAAAAATCGACTACCATCGAATTATAGTCGAAATATAGTCGACGAAATTCTTACATCTCATACTTCATCGAAATTTGGTCGAAATTATAATCGAAATATATCGAAATTGATCGAAAAAATAATCGAAATAGTCATCGAAAATAGGTCGAAAATTCGACTACCATCGAATAGTCATCGAAAATAGGTCAAAAATTCGACTACCATCGAATAGTCATCGAAATATAGTCGACGAAATTCTTACATCTCAGACTTCATTGAAATATAGTCGAAATTACATCGAAAATTCGATGCTTATACTGAGGTAGTCTGATTTTTTGAGAAATCCAGACTTTTGCAGATAATCCCAGACCCAGAAAACAACTTTTAATGTATAAGTTATGCTCGTAACATATCGAAACTCAGTTAAAAACTATTTCAAACAGTACTCATAACATTTGAACATATAAATTATATACCCATTTTGTGGATTTCCGTCATCCGTCTTACTGCCACGTCTTTTTTCTGTTTTTTCAACTTTTATCATTTTCTTCTTTTCTGCTCTTAGAATTTCAGCTCCTTAGACAGTGTGATAAATTCAAGCATGAGATTACCGGAAAGATTGTGAGGATATAGAGGGAGGAATAAGGAGCTACAGCTTAGTTAAAGAGGAGAAGAGCGGCATATACATTATAAACCAATTATTAAGGGCAGAAGTGACATTTCAGGTGGGTATATGCATATTTTTCTGAGTTTTATTGAGAGAAGCATATGTGCCAAAATATGCCTCTTATGATGCATATTTAACCTAATTTCTCTTTTCTTATGACTTTTGCAACCCCAAATAAGCATCTACTAGTGCTGAGTGTTGAACACAGGCTATGGTGGTTGATTTGGTTTTGGTCGTCTTGAAAGAAAAACATGTCGTTTTCGTTTTCAACATCGATTTAACGGCGACTTTTGTTAGAAATTATTGATTCGTGAGGGAGTGTTACAGGAGGAAAGGGTTCGGGAGGATGCTGCTGAGCGCGGTGGCGAAGCAGGCGGTGAAGATGTGGTACGGTCGGGTGGAGTAGGCGGTGCTCGATTGGAATGTGAATGCCATCAAGTTCTATGAGGAGATGGGTGCTAAAATCTTGCAAGAATGGCGGATTTGCAGGCTCATTGGCGAGGCTCTCCAAGCTTATGGTAATACTAATTAGGGTTTTGCTGTACTTTTGTGCTTGCCTTTTTTATTTTTATTTTTTCTGGGTCTGTGATGGAATATGGATATTTCTCTGGTCTTGCCATGGTTTGGGGCTTCTTCATGAATTGTGTTAATAGTCGTACTTTTTCAACGTATCAAGTTGGAACTTATATTAATTGGAAAGAACCCTTTTTGATTTCCATCTTTTCCTTGATCCCCATTTCGGTTTTTTTACTCTGCTCGGATGGGTTTTGTCTTTGGGCTGTGAAATGTGGTTATAACAAGTTTTTGGAGAAATTGAAATGGAGTTTTCTTATGACTTTTGCAACCCCAAATAAGCATTTACTAGTGCTGAGTGTTGAACACGGGCTATGGTGGTTGATTTGGTTTTGGTCGTCTTAAAAGAAAAACATGTCGTTTTCGTTTTCAACATCAATTTAACGGTGACTTTTGTTAGAAATTATTGATACAAACTATATTTGCCAAGATGGGTTTTCATTATATGTGAATCTTTAAATGACAAAGGTGGGTTTTTTGTTGGTGATTGTCCTTGTCAAAATGGAGAAAAAGGTAGAGATGGAAGAAAGGTTCATGTTGACTGATTTTCTTAGGAGGGGCTGTTTTTAGATTTTACTTGCATTGATATTTTGCCTATAACAAAATCAATTATTTAGTCGTCTTGGGTATTGCCCTTTTTCTTCTGCGATGGATAATTTTAGAGCTGAAAATGAATTAGTTTAGACCATCTGGTTTTGAGGTCTTGTGCTGAGGACAATGATTCTTTCTTTCCCTAACCCATATCAATAATGAGATTTCGTTTGGTATGAGTTCAGTACTACTCTTTGGTGCAAGGGACTAGGTGTTGGGATAAGGTTAAATGATCCTAATTCCATATTTGTTGCTATAGGACTGGATAACTATTCCTACGAAGCAAAATAGTACCAACTCCTTTGGATAAAACATGGGATTAGAATAAATAATCTTTTGCCACCAATTCTACCCCCCATGCACTAAATATAGCCTTTAAACATTAGGATATAATCCCAGCACTAAATGATGGGCCCTGCCATTGAAATGACCTTTTAGATGTATTTTAGCATTTATATTAGGAGTTTTATATTTGGGAAGCGCAAGATTTAAATTAGTTTGTCATTTTTTTTCAATTTATATAAAAGTAAATATAATTTTACTCCAAGCAAAAAGTAAATAGAATCCCGTCAATACTACACCTATAAAACATCACAATATTAAATATAATCCAATCATATTTATTATTAATGTCAAACAATAATCCTATCCTATTTCGTGCACCAAACGTGCCCCAGTTGGATATTGTACTTTTCATGAATAGTTTATTTCTTTTGGCATATTTACTATAGACATACCAGTTATTGTAACTACTAGTTACGGTGAGCATTATGATATTTGGTAGTCATGTCTTAGACCATCTCCACTATGTAACACCAAAATGGTTTAACTTCGTCTCCAATCCGTTACACTATCTTTTTTTCAAAAAGCAAATCCTAATATATTCCTTTTTATCTATTTTTTATACTACCTTTTTCTAATTCTGTACTATTTATATGACCAATTATGTCTACATATAATTTTTTTTTTCCGAGTATTGATCTAATAATATGTTTTATTATTTAACAAAGTTGTAGAAACTAAATTATATTTTATTAGCTAAAATGACCCATTTGCTATTAATATATTATTTAAAAACACATTTACATTTGACAAAAATAATTATGAACCGAAACATTGTATTTAATAATCAAACATAAAAGAAATGTGAAAAATAAATATTGATGTTTACTTAGCCATCTAAATAATATACTCTCACAAATGATTAATTAATGCATTATGAAGTGCAATATAGCATCTTTATCTTTGATTTGTCTTTGTTGATCAAGAAATTGATGTAATCTTGTATTTTCACTAGCTGCTGGAACCCAAAGTGTGAAGTACGACTCTCCACAGTCAATCCCACTCCTGAATCTCCCGCATCTCCTGGACTGTCATCATTTTCTCGCAATTTAGATGATGTCGATTTTAGTGGTAATTCATCTCAACGACCCGTTAAAAAAGCCAAATTAAAAAAATATATTGATAAACAAATGTGGTCTACTTTGAACAACTTAAAAAAAAATAGACAAATTACGGATATGTTAAAAAAGGCCAACTTGGACAGATGGAAACAGTTGGATATCCAGCGACAGAATTTGGCCCGCAGAGAAAGGAAAGAAGAAAATAATATTTTATTTCTAGACTTGGAATTTTATCTGAACCAAAACTTACGTGAATTTTTTTCGAGCTGAACTAATAAGAATTATATGAAAAAGAGCTCAATAGCAACAACAAGGGCTTTCTTTTGCCACTAATGGTTTTGGCCAAAATTTCGACAATATTGGAGGATCTGAAACAGCTCTACCAGAACACTAAATTGTTGCTCCAATTTATGTACTGTTATTGTATTATGTGTATCTTGAATTATGTTAATATTCGAGTTTAACTTGAATATTATATAAATTTGATTAATATCGGCATAAATTTTTAATATTTAAATATTATAATTGATATTTCGTATTATTTACATTTTAATTTTACTTTATATAAAATTAATCATGACATAATAATAAAAATATGAAATACAAACAGAAGATTTTTATTTTTTTGGTAGCAAAAAGTAATTAATTTTGTTCAAAACCATTGCATTTGGTGTCAAAAGCTAATATATATGTATATGTATATATATATATATACACATAAAATTTAATTTGTGTGGTTTTTTTGCAAAAGAAGAAAAAAAGGGATTTGGCATTATTGAATAGTACCACACCATCGTTAGCATGGTACTATTTAGTAATTGTGTAAATGGCACAATGCCGTGACAATTTGGAGTTGGATTGGAGAACTCCAATGCCAAAGCCCACTTTTGCATGCTATTATCGCGCTCGTCGTAGATGCCTTAGTTGAATAGAATTGAGGAAAATTATGATACAAAAATATGCTAGTGCATGTCTTTAACTGGTCAGATTTTCCTTTAGGTTTTGCCAAATATTTGTGTACTGATTATTTTGCAAGACCTTTGTACTTCTAAAATTCCTAATCTTATAAAACGTATAAAAATGACATCTCAAGTGACTTAAATTCGGGGTTACTTATAAAATGACATACGAAAATATGCTAGTGCATGTCTTTAACTGGTCAGATTTTCCTTTAGGTGTTGCCAAATATTTGATACTGATTATTTTGCAAGATCTTTGTACTTCTACAATTCCTAATCTTATAAAACGTATAAAAATAAAATCTCAAGTGACCTAAATTCGGGTTACTTAAAAAATGACATTGTCTCCATATTATTAACAACGCGAGACAGGGTTCTTTTTTTTTTTTTGTTTTTTTTTTTTTGTTTTTTCTGGTATCTAAAATTCTCTTGAGTGGGGTAAGGCGTACGGAGGTGGAGCTATATATCGGTAGACGTAGTGTGTGAGCTAGACTTGTCATAGAGATAGAGTGTTTGATTCTCCGGCCGAGTCTTGGGTCATTGTGAAAGTCTATCGAGTAAATTGCATGCGAGGTCATGTGCTATATTAGTACGCTAAACTCAAGGACCTGGGATACCCAAAGCCTCTAGACTCAACCTCTTGATCCCATCATCGTGTAAAGATAAATCCCAGTTTGTGTTCAACCAGAAAGAATAATAATACAGTTATTTTCCGCATAAATAACTTGCAGTTATATGATGATATTAAATTATATTTGTCTTCAATCAACTTAATGAATGTTGTGCGGTCTAAAATCCTAAGGTCGCATAAGTGTTATATGCGACCTCCTCTGAGAATGATGTATGCGACCTCTCCCGTGATGGTTATATGCGACCGCTTCCACAGGTTTTGTGCGACCTTCTCTGTATAGTTTGCCTTAACACGCAAATACAATAAAGGAAACCTACAAGAAGAAGTAAGCAAGTAAATGCTGTGGAAGAAGCCTACAAGGAATGGGAAACTGAAGACTCCTATTTGCGATTAACTAGTTATCCGTTTTGAGTAATTATCCAATTACTTAATTGGATAATTATCCAGTTTTATGTTACCCAATTGTATAATTACCCGTTTATTCAATTAGGATCCTAGAGACATAAGGAACCTAGGGGGATAAGGTCACTACAATCTATATAAAGGGGGCTCTATGTTCCGAAGAGATCATCACAAAATCTGGGCAGAAACAAGTCACAGAAAATAGAAGTCAGAGCAAATACACACTTAGGGTATTCCAAATTTTGGGTAGTCTAAGTCTTGAGCATTCTTCAATAGCTTTCGAGTATTGTACCCTTGAGTATTCATCAATATAGTGAGAAAACAGTGGATGTAGGCTCATCTTTTTCGGGGCCGAACCACTATAAATCCCTCTCTCCTTATTTGCTTTGATTATTTACTTCAATTTACACAAGCCACATCTCTTAATTATTTATAAATTTATTGTTGATAAAACCTCCATCAACAATTGGTGCTAGAAGGAGGGCTATTCCGGCAGAAATATTTGTCAAATTCCACCTTTTCGATAATGGCAAATACCAGAAACACTACCAGAGCCGCCGGGACTAGCCAAAATCAACCTCAGAGTACTGCTGCTACACAGGCAGACCCCGCTCCAGAACAGCCTACTATGACGGCAACAGAGGACCTATCTCGAAGACAGGATCGCATGGAGGAAACGCTCGTGAACCTCCAGCAAGTCACTAACCAGATCAACGACACTCTGCGACGACTTGCTGAAGGGCAGATGGTGACTCCACCACAACGTGAACGTCCCAAAGAGCGTCCTGCTCAATTACCTGCGAAGGGAGTATAGATTCCCGAGACAAGAAGACGCGACCAGCCAAGAACTCAGCAGGAGCATCGTGAAGAACGTACCTCCAAAGGAAAAGGCAAGGTCGCAGA
>JXTB01000871.1:52858-82811 GCA_002914805.1 Parasponia andersonii | reverse complement strand
AAACCCCGTACTTTTCAAACCACTGGCTAGTCACTTGAATATTGATCTTTCTGACTTTAGTTTTAGCGCACAAATTTTACAAACCCTCCTTTAAGTTTTCGATTTCGATGGTTAAATATGTAGTGTTTTTGCTTTGGTATACTATTGATATTTGCACCCCTTTGATGTAAATATATGTACAAATCTTATGCGGTTTGTTAAAATTTATAATATTGATAATGATGAATACCCTACAGAATAGATAGAGATTAGAGAGCATAAGTATCTTATTTTTATAATATAAAACGCCAATTATATAGATCGTGATTTCCCCTCCCTCCCTACTCCCTAGCTTGCTATTATTATTATTTACTATCAATAATCGAGTTTCATACCTACTAATTATTAGTTATTACATCACTAAAACTTCAGACATTGTATTATAGATTCACTTAGCTTTTGGGCCTGGAAAAGCCTGGCCCAGCTACCATGTTACTTCGGTAAGGTTATGTTGGTGGAATTGTATCCGTTTCACGATGGCTGACTGTGTAACAAATATAACATTAATTGTATTAAAAATTGTGAGCAATATCTATAAAGAAAAAAAAAGTTTAATAAATGATTGATTTGTTAATCAAATTAAGGATGGATCTAATATAGGGCTCTCTGAAAATAGCTCTAAATGAGGCCACCAAATATTAGGCGGGGTAAACCCATCTCTTCTTCAGATAGTGACAACGGTGCTATTTTGACCATCATTAGGAGGAAGAGGTCTATACTAGGTGGTCCCTCAGAGCGTAGTGGTCAAGACAAGACCGAAAAATTACAACTGAGCTGCTCCTCTTTAGAGGCAGCTGACGAGCTTGTTAAGGCAGCAGTGGCTGCAGAAGCCCTTAATGCCAGTGTCGTGCTAGCAGTGGCTATAGAGGTTCTATTACCGATGATACACTATTTTCCCTTGCCCCCATCCTCTCTACTCTAGAAGCATTAATAGGCGCTGCTGGGGTAACTTCAGTAGAGGGAAAAGGGGTCCTCGTCATTGGTGAGAATGAGTCATGTTCTGTAGACACGAGGAGGGTCCGGCCGCGAAGTTCAATTTGGAAGCATTCTCTTTGGAGAATGTGGATCTCATTACTAGCCACAGTATTACACAGGTTTGGATCGTTCAACTGATGTCTCTAGGTTCTTAAATATTACAAACCTGACTTTTGTTTGTTTTGTTAGCTGGCCGCTGCTCGATCTTTCTACTCATCATATATTGAGGGGCTGACTCGGATGTTGAGTGCAAATGATGTGGTGGTGAGGCAAAGCAAAGTCTCTTTCACTATGCTGAAGGTGGACTTTGACTTATATCGAAGCCTTGAGGATGCCAGGGTCAGCACCGCAATGGCTCATGCCCTAAGCACCAAGAGGGCCAAGCACGAAGAGCTAGCCGCCAAGTTGGCCAAGGCAGAGGGGAAACTTAGATATTTGGAAGTAGAAGTTCTGGGCCTGCATTCTCAGGCCGAGCTCATAAGTCTAGCTCAGGTTGAGGCCAAGCATAAAGAGCAAGAGCGGCAGAATTCTGTGGCTGAGATGGGATTCGCCTTCATTACCAGTGACAGAGCCATTGATGAGGCTAAAAAGGCAAAGAAGGTAGAAGCAAAGGCCAAGTTAGAGGCCCACTCCCTACAGCGCAAGCTTAACTGGTCTACCGAGGTAACCATTTGCATCCACTTGGACTATTATATTTGCTGAAAATTCAAATGGAGCTGACCCGTGAGCACAACGAAGACCTAGCTGATATTACTGGTCTTTTGGTTAATTTGTCGAAGCGTTAGGCAAAGCTGAGGTCGGCGACGCTGAAGGACAGACTGGCAGATGCAAAGAAATTGAAGGTAAGGTATTAGAGGCAAGTGGACATCCTTTCTCCAGAAAGCTATAGGTTTGGTTAAGAAAATAGAGAATTTGAGAACCACGCAGAGGTGATAACATCAGACCAATTTGATGAGCAGAAAGGTGTCGAGATGGACCATTACTCTATTGGGTACTACATGCAACAACTAGGAGACGAAATTAACATCGTGTACCTTGCTGATGTACTGAGAATGCTCGATAAAGAGAATGATAGGCCTTCGATATCTACCCCAGTCAACAAAGAGATAATACCTACCTCCGATCCACCAGAGCAAGCTATAGACGTTTCTAAGGGTCAACATACTCCTGGAACTTCAACTGGTGCAGAACTGAGTGTGGTTATACTATCCAGTGACAAGTCCAAGCCTGATGCACCACCCTTTGTTGAAGCTGAACCGAGCGTTGATCCTAGCATCCCTCCCCTATTAGAGGTAATTAAGGACCCTTGCTCCTCTGTATATTTGTAAAATACGAGTTGTGTAATATAAAGTTGACCCTTGTTATAAAAACTTGTTTAAGTAATAAAGCCGACATATGTTGCTTATCTTTATTTTGTCTTCCTCTTTCTGTTGCTTGCAATTCTGGTCAAGGTTGAATATTATATATGATGCTATTCCCTTGTCGGCGGTTTGGCCGACCTCTAGATCTGGTCGAATCATATATGATTTAGAATTATTAGTAAATCCTCTCCACACTGTAATTGACAAGATTAACTTTAGAAATTGATACTTGATTTCCAGTTCGTCCAGTGCCGAGGATGTGTAATTACTCTCATGCCTTCTCTTAACAGAATTTGATCCGAGTATATGGTTACACTTTTCTGATCCTAAGTAGAATCGCACCAGGAGCTAGCTTCAGGGATTGGTCGATTCTTACTTGGATCCATCGTTACTGAAGAAGAGGCCTGGGCTTTGCTTTTACCGGGAGCAGATAAAGCATTATCATTCTGATGTATCCCTGCGAGTTCATCCCAAACCTTCTTCCGAAAAGTAAGGTCATCAGTGTTTGGATCTTCGTCAACTATGTGTTTTGTAAATTAAGTATTAATAAAGAATAATTGGCCTCAATTTATGTTTTTGTGTTCAAAAAACCTTATTATATATATATATATATATATTTCTTCACGTGATATACTTGGGACTATTTCCAAACGAATAGACCCCAAGGGGTGTCTACTTCCAACGAATAGACTTTAAATATACCTACGATTAGTCTTTATCTACTTTTTGATGAATAGTTTAAAGGATTAGTGCTAGTGAAAATATCAGTCACACAGCTTTTTCCGTTTCGTAGGGTACTTACTGGCGAGGATTTTATCACATAGTTCTTCCTTATCGTGTAAACAGGTGGGCGGCTGGCAAGCATCTATTGCACAACTCGTTCCCCTTCGTACGTATTCTTGAGTAATTGGTAAGTGTTTTATTGCATAATATGGTATCCATATAATGGATTTTAGCACATAAAAATATCTCAGTGGACTTACTATACAAAAAAGGCTTCGTTGGGTGTATCGAGGACCAGATTCCCGTGGACAACAAATTGGTTGGCAAACTGTTGGCAAATTGACGTGATAGGTATTTTGATCTATGTTGAACTGAAGTCTTTATTGAATAATGGAAGTAGTAACATATGATTTACATATAATATTTTTTTTCAAATGTTGGGCGTTCCATGTGTTGGATAAATTCCTTCCAGTCTTGAGTTCTTTCAAAGCGTATGCACCATTGTCGAGTGCTTTGATTACCTCATAGAATTCGACCTAGTTAGATTCTAACTTTGAAGAATTCTTTGTTATGACCTTTAAAACTTAATCTCCAGCATTAAATCTAAGATCATTGACTTTCTTTACATAATAGGATTAGGGCTACGTGGTAAGAGGCCAGGTGGATTAGGGCTACGTCTCTAGTCTCTTCAAGGAGATCCGTGTTACGGCTTAGCTACTGCTCGTTTAATAAAGAGTCTTTTACCACTTCAAAGCGAAGAGTTGGAAGGCCAATTTCGGTTTGGATCATGGCTTTTAACCCGTAGACTATAGCGAAAGGTATCCTCCTAATTGGCCTTCGTTTAGTAGCTCGGTGGGCCAACATTACTGCTGGCAGCTCTTCTAACTACTTTCCTTTAGCCTCCTATAACTTTTTCTTGATGTTGCTGAAAATGGCCTTATTTGTTGCTTCCACTTAGTCGTTCCCTTGGGGGTAACTTACGGATGAAAAACTAAGCTTGATATCATATAAATCACATAATTCCTTAAGTTTGGCATTCTAGAATTACATGCTATAGTCAGCATATATCTTTTTTGGGATCCCATATCGACAGATGATGTTTTTCTAAATGAAATTAATTATGTCTGCCTTGTTGATGGTAGTGTAAACTTTGGCTTCTATCCATTTGGTAAAGTAATCTATGGCTAACAGGACATATCTTTTATCGCCAAATCTCTTAGGAAGTTCTCCCATAATGTCTAGACCCTACTTAACGAAGGGCCAAGGGGTTATGACTGAATAAAATTTTTCCACTAGTTGATGTTTCAGAGAGGCAAATCTTTGACATTGGTCGCATTTCTTGACAAACTAGATTGCCTCAGTCATCATATATGGCTAGAACTATCCAACTGTCATAGCCTTATGGGCAAGGCTCGGTCCGTCAAAGTTGTTTCTGTATACCGCTTCTTGAATCCCTTCCATCAATTTCTAGGCCTCCGCTAGGCCTATGCACCTCAGCATTAGTCCTATTGTTGACCTTCTATACAACTGTCCTTTCACTATGGCGTACTGAGCAGCTTTTACTCTGATCGATCTAGCCTTAGCAGGGTTTTCTGGTAGCTTACTTGTCGTTAGGTACTATGTAAGTGGCATCATCTAGCAATTAACCTCAGGTTTAGTCATGAACACATGGTACGTAGGATTCTACTCAGGATCCCTTGTGTAATCATTCTCTAGCAGTACCTCTGTATGCTTGGTTGTTTCTCCTAATGACGCACTTTTAGCTAACTCGTCAGCCTTCTGGTTCATCTCCCTAGATACTTGCTTAATATTGAATTTGTTGAAACTAGCTTTTACCCCCATCACCTTAGATAAATATTTATGTAGCCTTGATCTTTTATTTCGAAGCCCCCTTTTATCTGTCCCACTATCAACTGTGAATTAGTTTTTACTGTAATTCTTCCCACCCCGGAGTAGGTAGCCAGCTCTAGACCTTGGAGTAGTGCTTTGTACTCTGCTGCGTTATTGGTTACCTTGAACCCGAGCCTTAGGGCTCTCTCTATCTTGAGTCTTATGGGGGCCTGCAAGATTATCTCAATGCCAGACCCTGAGGTACTCGTGGATCTATCAGTGTAAAGTATCCAAGTTGAGTTATCCGGAGCCAGAGGCGTTTGTGATGTATCTTGTGGGTCTCCAAAGGATTAGATTTCTACTAGGAAGTTCGCTATGACCTGTCCCTTCTTAGCCACCCGAGGTTATTACTCGATATCGTACGTTTCTAGCTCGATAGCTTATTTGGTCAAACGTCCCGACAAATCTGGTTTAGCTAGAATTTGTCGGATGGGGAAATCTGTGTATATCGTGATCAGATGTGCTTCGAAATACTGTCTCAGTCTTTTCTTTGCATTTACCAGAGCCAGAACTAATTTTTCAACCATGTTATATCATGTTTCTATATCTAGTAGTATCCGGCTTGTATAGAACACGAGCTTCTGTTTACCTTCTTCTTCAATGAATAATATTGCACTAACCGCCATATCGGATACTACCAAGTATGCATACAAGCATTGTCCCTCTTTCAGAGAAGATAAGATGAAAGGGTGGCTTAAGTATTCTTTGAGCTCTATCAATGCCTTATCCTATTCATCCCCCTAAGTGACCGAGGAACTTTTTCTGATACACTGGAAGAATGGCCAACACCGATCAGTATCTTGGAGACGAACCGACTGAGTACTTCGATTTCTCAATCAAACACTGAACTTCTCTGACTGTCATGTGTTTTTCTATGTCTGTGATCGAAGACAACTAGGTGGGATTAACTTTGATTCTCTTCTGCTCACTATGTATCCTAGGAACTGGCCAGAGGATACTCCGAAGGCGCGTTTTTGGGGTTTAGATGCATTTGGTATTTTCTTAAAAATTGGAAGCACTTGTTCAAATATTCCAAGTGGTCTGTAGCTTCTTTACTTTTTATGACCATATCCTCAATGTAGACTTTCATCGTTTTTCTCAGCAACTCAGCGAACATTTTATACATCCTGTCTTTAGTAGATTGGTCATGCATTCCTTAGGCCAAATGGCATCCACTTAATCTGATTTGAAATTAATGCTCTAGATTGAGGTGTAATAAATTGATAAATANTAGGAACTGGCCAGAGGATACTCCGAAGGCGCGTTTTTGGGGTTTAGATGCATTTGGTATTTTCTTAAAAATTGGAAGCACTTGTTCAAATATTCCAAGTGGTCTGTAGCTTCTTTGCTTTTTATGACCATATCCTCAATGTAGACTTTCATCATTTTTCTCAGCAACTCAACGAACATTTTATACATCCAGTCTTTAGTAGATTGGTCATGCATTTCTTAGGCCGAATGGCATCCACGTAATCTGATTTGAAATTAATGCTCTAGATTGAGATGTAATAAATTGATAAATATAGATCGTAATTCAAAGGATTGATCCGATTTTGAGACCGAAATTAGTTTTGCCTTCCCTTTCTTTTTTCACTGGAGATCGCAAACTTTGTTTAGGACTCTCGATTTTTATCTATCTATCTATCTCTCTCTCTCTCTCTCTTCATCTAAGAGAGTTCATTCTTTATCATAACTTCTTTGGTATCTTATTTCTTTTGGATTTTGCTTTCTCCAATTTCAATTAAATATAAGAGTAATAACTTAAAACCAGTGGTAAAAAGAAGATGGTGGTTTGAAGCTTCTTAAGTATTATTAAAAAAATATTTTAAAAAATAAAAACAAAGGTTTAAGCTTTGGGAATCCGAGAACCTACTTGAGCTTATAACTCATACTTTCTTCTTAAACGAATCTTGTACTCTGTTTTGATAGTAAGTATTATTAAAAGAATAAACTATGACATGCAAGGAGCGATGACAAGTTTGAAGCTTATTGAGTATTATTTGAAAAAAAAAAGTGTTTAAACTTTGAAAATATGAGAACCCACTTGAACTTATAACCTATACTTTCTTCTTATAGGAATCTTGGGCTATGTTTTGATCTCTTAAGGGAATAAGAGGATATTCGAAATTGTAGGCTTTTTCTTCCATTGATTTGGGTCAAAAATAAGTGGGGAAGACAAGAAGATACAAAGTTTATTAACTTATCTAGAAATGAACCCACTTATATTATAATGCTCAATTAACAAATTTATTCAGATGGTTGTCCCGGCTAAACGAATCCACTACGATGGATTGTAGCTTCTCTTTTTAAACAAGACTATGGCTTTCTTTTTTCAAGCCTTTTGGTCTACAACAATGATAGCTCCTGAGTCAAATATGGATTTCAAAAAAAAAAAAATACGAAAATAAAGTGTAAAGTTTATAGAATCATAGGCCTATACAAAATTTTCTGAGATAATTCTAGTTGAGAAAGATCCTCATCAAGCTAAAAAAAAAAAAAGATTCTAGGTATTATTAACTATTTTTTTTTCAGAGAAAGATAATTAAAAGATGTATCATTTGTCACGACCCAAACCCTAGGCCAGTAGCAGAAAGAGAATTTTACAAGTAGAAATTCAAATGTTATTTAAGAAAAATTCATAAAAATAATTTAAAAGAAAATTCCCACAGTTTTGTGATCACCATTAGACTTGGATTGTTAAATAAAATTTATTTAAAACAAACCAAGCATCATTATCAGTAGTCTCACAATCTAACACACTAGTTATACAGACAGAGTCCATGAAACGGGCCCATTAATATTTAATATATGCCAAGATAAATAACAAAGTTATTTACATAGTTACCAATTTCTTATACGATAACCAACTCCTCAATTCTCTGCTCCCAAGTTTCTAAAGTCATACCGAGCACTGCCTGAGAGGGGAAATATAAGGGATGAGCATTCAAATGCTCAGTAGGAATCTAATTACCTTTTTGATTGATGCAATTTCTGAAATCTGCATGGTTAGTTCCTTTAAATCCATATATAAATCAAATTTATAAATCTATTGGTATCCAAAATAGTCACATATTCAAAACTAAAATCAAAACCACATCATTGTACATATCATACATCAACAAGGATATAAATGAGCTCTCATCCTCCCATCACGATCCTGTAATACCTCTATAGTAGGGGTACCTAGCATCCTAACACTACCCGTAAGTGTGTCAGATAAAAACCTGCATAGGGGCCTAGGTCTCTCACCTAGCACTGCAGCAACTCGCCAGTAACATAAAAATACTGCGATGCTATAATGGAACTCAAGTGTGTGATCCTATGGTATGTACAACATGTCACAGTTCACAGCTACCACGCATCCAATAATCAAATCATGCTTTAAAAATCCAATTTGGCATTATTCTGGGATTTATTGTAATATGGGCGGCACACCGCTGTTTTATCCCAAAACTAGTATGTAAAAATGTATAAAATAATTTACGCAATCTAATCCTAGTATAACTCAACAATTAAAAATATTTTCTTTAACCATCGTAAAATCACGATTTTTCATAAATAAATTTTAATGCAAATAAAATCCAAAACAAATATAAAAATTTGGTAATTGAACCCCTACCTTGATATGGTATAATACCAGGTCAATGACGCTCGAAAAATCCTCGGCTAGTCACTCAGGTGCGTAAACGACAAATTCTGATTCCTAGTAAGTCTACTAGAAAAAGTGACTTTTCCACCAAAGCTTCAAATATAGAAATGGAGATCACCACTGAATTTAGAGTACCCAAAAATGCTAAATCAGATATGTACTTTTTCAAAATCGGATCCCGGTGCAGGACCAACCCATGGCACGCAAAACGATGCAATTTGTGCTACGAAATTTCAATTTTCGTTCCACAACGAAATATAAAGATATTTAGTATCAAAATTCATGTCTTGATCTCATTGAGTCCAAATTCGAAATCAGAACTCAGTTTCGAGATCCCTAGCATTAATTAAGCCCAAAAATCCGAGAATTACATAAATACCACCTTTTGAAAATAATTAGAAAAATGTCATTTTTTTCTAATCACTATTTACCGCACTTACCGTTACTCTTTTTACTTTTACCAACTGTAATTATTCATAATTTTTAACCCTATTTCACTCCAGGTATTTACCTCGGGTAAATAAATCATTTAATCAAAAAGAATTACGTGAATATCACTTTTTACATAGTTGGTAAAAGTGGTAAAAATGGTAAAAACTTACCGGAGATAAATTTTAGCGTGAAACCATTGGAGTTGATCGGTGACAGCGAGATGGAGCTTCACTTGCTGGAGGTGTCAAAAACAGAGGTCAGATGGCACTCCGGTGACCGGAAAACCTCGCCGGAGGCAAAATCTTTGCGGAGCCGCTACGGTTTCGTCCGACGTCAAAACGAGACCGGACTGGTGACGTTGGATTCGTCTTCGAAAGCTCTTCGACGCGGGTTGGTGCGTCGACCGAGGCAGTGGCAGTGCGGTGACTGTAGGCGGCAACAGATCTGACGTTTTCTCTCTCTTTCTTTCTCTCTCATGCCCCTTTTTGCTGGAAATTTGAACTTCTGAGGGGTTTTTAAGAAAAAAACTGGGCACTGTTGTAAAATATTATAATATTCTAGATTTTTTATTTTTTTAATTGAAAATTCAATATTTACAATTTTACCATTACTCTTAAAATATCTAATTTACCTTGTGACTTCAGAGATATTACAGCTTAAGTATTTGTGAGGTGCTTAACAAATTGCTAAGTGAATTTACTAAGTGAACGAGTAAAAGAGAATGAAAAGCAAAGGGTATAATTAGGTTTGCTGGGTAATGAGATTTGAGAGTGAGAGAGTTTTCTCTTGTATTCCACTTTTATCTTATTAGTGAAAATTTGTGATCTCTCTTTCCAATAAACATAGGTAATTATTCTGTGTGCTCTCTTTTGTTATTGCTTTATTTATTTATTTTCTTTCACTAATGTCGTCATTATTGCTCTTGTTTTTGCTATCATAATTACTAATTTATCTCAACTGATCAAGAGTACGTTCGTAAAATTAATTAAGAATTAAGTTCATGACACTATTAATATAAGGGGGCCTAGACTATCAAATGTCACGTACGCAACAACCAAACCAAAGATATTAAAGCTCACGATATTTATGATTGATAGTTATCATCCGATTCATTTTTACAAGAAGTTTTAGGATCCATATTATAATAGTCAAACAAAATATGCTAACAAAATATGACATATTGTATATTTAAATATATATATATATATATAGTGATTAACAAAAAAAAAAACTAAACCAAAAAAAGAAAAAAGAAACTAGAAAGAAAGAAAATACATGGTCCTCACGCTTTCAAAATATTAAAGAAAAACGGGAAAGAAAGAAAGAATTGTGGTAAGAAACTATATATATATATATATATATATATATATCATAAGATGGGAAAGTGACATTTTACTTTCCTAAAAGTATGGTTTCTTTTTCTTATTATCACCGACTACTCCTTCATTCCCGGCTAACATCAAGTACTTGTCCCTCCGCGTAAGATTAGTGCATTCAAATCCTAAAGCATCAGCCAGAAGTTTTTGTATGTAATTAGCTACTTCACAGCTTGATCTACCACCTCCACAAGTCATCTCTTTGGGAACTTTCCCAAGAAAATGAACAGCGTAGCCAGGCCTAGGGTTCATGAAAAAGAAAAAAGGGTCCAACCACTTGAGTCCACTAGCTGTGGTACCATAAAACATGGTCACCTTTGTGTTGACTGCCACAGGGACAATTTCGTCACTTAACTCAGCAAACAAAGAACTAAATCTCAACAAGTAAGGCTCTCTACAAGTAGTTCCTTCAGGGCAAACCACCAAATCTCCTTGACTAAGCAACCTCTTCATGGTCAAACCATCTTGCTCTCTGTCCCTCGTCAACCTCACGGTTCTAATGGTGGATATGAACTCTGACATCTTGCTAAGACTATATGTGACAGCTGTCACGGGTTTGGCCAATAATATGCTGAGGAAGACCGGGTCCACGAGAGTTCTGTGGTTGCACACGTAGAGAATTCCCTTCTTCTTGTTTTGAGAGTCATCTGATTTCCAACTGGTACAACCTTTGACCGTGATGTCAACTCCGGTCGAAATACCCAAAACGGTTCC
This sequence comes from Parasponia andersonii, assembly GCA_002914805.1. NCBI lineage: Eukaryota > Viridiplantae > Streptophyta > Magnoliopsida > Rosales > Cannabaceae > Trema > Trema andersonii. Next base: position 71,652 of record JXTB01000871.1, on the reverse strand, counting down.
TACTTTAAAAGGAAGAAAGCCCACCGAGATTCGTAAAATGGCCAAAATGATTCCCAAAGGAAGCCATAAGAACATGGCAAGAGTTGCAGCCGGAGTGGGCAAGAAAGCTAGCCTTCCATCATGGAAAATAAGGGGTTTTGGGTACTTTTCTCTTGGTAGTATACCACTTTTGCTTTCGTGGGCTTCTTTCACGTTCACTATGTAACCCTCCTGTTAGAATAGTCACATCATAATCGTGTACATAAATTGGAAAACAAATAAATGTGCAATTAATTCTACTTATACCATACGTACGTAAGTATATATTGGTCACACGCTTTCGTTCTTGTGTATTATTGGATTATTAATTGCCTTACATATATAATACATATAGTACTATGCACATCTAACAGCAATTAATGTATATTAAATGTGAAAGTAATTTTATACTTCCGTAGCCTCAAGGAAAGGAAATTGTTTCATCTCATGAGTATGGTATTCTTAACTAATTCATTTAATTTCCTTTTGCCTCATTTGTGATTGAAAAATGGTCCAAACTCTTGCATGTGTTACCGCTATAGCTAGCTATCAAAGTAAGTAACGGCCAAATATTAATAATTCTCGAGTACTAGTACTCACAATCTAAGCCTGAAAGTAGTAACCCTGAAATGGGTTTGACAAGGGCACTATTTATAATGGGGTTAGGTAAAACCGTAAAAGGGTTAAATCTTACCTGTAAAAGAAATAGCACAAAGGCATGCACACAGCGTAACATAAGCGAAAAGTACAACTTTGCTACTAATAGCGTGTATTTATGTAGTCTGAGATATGTCTTCTCTCAAATTGTTTAACTTCCACATATATGAACATGTAAAAGAAACAAGTCAAATTAAAGAACAAAGAAATAATAGTTGTTTACCTTGCATAGGGAAATAAGAAGTTGATCATTAAAGCTTGGAGTTCCAAGCCCAATATCCGGCTTTTTATCGCCAAAGTGCTCTTTCAAAGCTCTATGCTTAACAAGTAAACCCGGCGTAGAAGCAAAACCAGTGAACCGTTTCCCATTAATCTCCAACTCGGTCCCGAAGACGTCACCAACATCCAAGTACTCCTTAAGAAAACCCTCAACCATGACCCTAGGAAGACTGGTGAACACAACCCTAGTGCCCGCCGAGGCCAAAACCTCGTACGCCTCAAGGTTAAGATTCTCAAGATAAAACTTGGGCAACACAGCCCGGCTAACGTTGTCCATGTCCTTAGTTGTAAGGCCAGAAAAGGTGATAAAGACCATGGCCTTGAGTTTCATCTCGTAGTCCAAAAGCCACAAAAAAGAGCATGAGAAGAGCAGTACAAGGGCCCTGAGAATGCCGCCACCTTCGAAGGCAACTAGCATGAAGTAAGGGAAGAAAGAGTGAGACCTCAAGAGGACTCCATGGAAGTCAGAGACCAGAGTTTGTGATCCTCTACAGTCGAGACCACATTTGTTTATGGTGGGGAAGAGATCAGGTGGAGACTGTTGTGTATTTTCTTGTGACCCCCGGAAAGCGTAGTACTTTCTTCTCATCTTTCTCAAGGCCCTGTAACATGAGTTGGCTAAGAGCTGGTATAAGACCCAGTCAGCTAGCTTGAGGAGCACCATAGGGAAGAACATGGTGGTGGATACTAGTTTTCTTTCGTATGTACTTAGTACTATGTTTGAGCTAGCTGTTAAAGGAGAGAAATAAGAAAAGAGAGTTAAAATGGGAGAGAGCTGTGGAAGAGAAAATGTTGAGGAGTGAATTTTTATAGGAGTCATTAAATGAGGTGTAAGGAGGGAAGTTGACCAAAGGGGGCCACACCGCTTTGGCATTAATTAATTTTAATATTATTATAATCCTTTTCTTTTTCATTCTAGTGGTCTTATTAGACTACATATGCAAACCGTATTGCTTAGATTAAAAATGAACTAGCATACATCTGATGGTTCAAGATTTTTTAGTTTTCTACATTGTCATCCCCTTAACATGATCTGATTAATAAGAAAATGGACGACGATCTGAAACATAAATAAAATGTGACAGTTCAATGAAACTTTTATCTTTTGGTTTTCGTATACACGGGCCCTGAACATGTGCTAGGTGACCTTTTTTCAGGATAGGATCAAAAATGTAGTTAGGTAGAATTGTTGGTGACCGCCATTACAAATCTTGGTTTTGTTTTATTTAAAAAATAAATAAATAAAAACAATAAAAGAGCAGCAAAATAAAACCCTCCTCTTCTCTTCTCTTCTCTTTGCCACTTTTCTGAAGGCATTGAGAAACGTGCAGCATTTTTAAGCACTAGCGCTGCCTCTTCTGCTCGCTTATCTACTAGGCTTGACACATAAAATATAGTTTATTATTTTAAATGTATTATACAACAATATTCAGCTCAAACTTAATTTTGTATTAGTCCACGGAAGAAAATATAGCCAATCAGGAGTTAGATCGCCCGTATTTTCTGATTAATTTGACTTTTTCAAAAAGAAAAACATATGTGCCACGAGTCAAATTCCATTACTAATTTACAACTACTTTTTATTGCTACTTTGATTTTGTTCTGTGCTTTATTTCATCCCAATGGACCAACATTATTCATACGCATTAAGTTGGGAACTGTGCTTAATGGAAAGGCTGGTCTCAGAGAATCAAAATGATCACAGCCGTTCAATATTCGAGAAAAAACTACTATAGACATTGAATGATCATCAAGGTTCACATTTACTGCGCATTCAGTGGGAGCATTTTCTGATATTTCATAAGCTATTAATGGGACCGAATATATGTACGTATCATTAAATTTATACGTTATACATATATATGCATCTCTACTTGATATGTGGTATTTTCATTTACATACAAAACAATTAGTAATCATTTATTGCCCCGTTAGATAGGTTTTTGAGATCTCAACTGTCTTTCAACCACAAAAATTATAGAAAAAATAAAATAAAATTACTGTGCTATTTTCCAAGATATTCCTTCAATCCAGCTATAGAGTAACATGCAATCATGGTTGGTAGGTGAGAAAATGTGTAGGAATCAGATTTCAATCGGCATGAAGCTAGCTGTGGAAAAATGAATCTATTATGGGAGTTCATGCTCACTCGAATTACATTGATCAAGCTACCTAGGGTTATATTTTTATTTTTCTTGTGGCAGGTAAGATCATAAAACTCTCGTTACTAGTTTGGTGAACTCTTAATCATTTGATATAGATGTTTCGTTGCCATGGCCATAGTTTTGCATGCATTAATTAGTAACACATTTAGAAGGTTCACGTATCTCTAGATCTACCCATACCCAATATGTGTCGTATGTGATATGTTTTTAGCTTTCCTTCTTATTATGAATTTTCTTGGACTTTATGTACCCTTAATTACGTTATTACTAATTTTCTCTCTTTATTTTAATACCATATGGATATAATTAATGCTAGGATTTTTTTTCTTTTTTTTTTTAAAACCAAAATAGATGATCAACTACCTATGCTTAAATCAAAGGGGTATGCCAAGCATGGACTTGGGAATTTATTCTTTACAAGTTATATATTACAAGGAAAATATTGGTACAGACATTAAAAGAAATCATGCTAAGTGCTGCAATTATATGCTTATCCTAATCCATATAAGATGGACGCACTTCAGTGGTGAAAGATCCTAAATAAGCCTAACAGGATCTTTTTGCGTTATGTGAACATTTCCGTCACTTAATTGCTAATTCGTCTACATTGTACATGATCCGGTCACTTCTATTTATCTATCTCATTTCACTACCTTTTTCTTTTCTTCTCAATTTTGTTCCCACAACCACATGTACATGTACTAGCCACACTATGGGTGACCGATTTTTTTTCTCATTTTTTTAATACTCGACCAGAAGTTATTATAACTTTTCATCATCTAATTCCCTACATGTTCACATTTCAAACCAATATGTTGGTTTAAATTAACTGAATACTAGAATTTTTATTTATTTTTTATTTTTTTCACTTCTACGGTACCCTATCAATAGTGCACCTTTTTTTAAGTCATTACGATGTATTGTATTATAATCAGAATAAATATGCAAATCTTAAGAAAATTTGATAAAACTAATTGACATATATACTTTTAAAGTATATCCTACCGCGCATAATTTCTATTCTTTTAGATAATTAGCTATATAAATGAGTTGGGTTGATTTCTTTTTACTGATATGGTCTTGTTTTGCTGTTGAGATTACTGATATGGTCCTTGTACAAGAACATATATTGACTACACAGCAGAGGTTCTTAAAGTTATATCAATTGGGCACCAACTCTTTAAGCAATCTAAGCGGCATGGCTAATGTCAGCAATGCGAGAGTATCTGCCTCATTTTAAGAGAAACAACATAGTTAACGAATTATACATTAAATTGGAGGCAAACTACAAATTAATTATACATATATAGCTAAAAAAAAAAAACTCTTCTTCTTTAATTTTTTCTAGATTAATAATAAACTTCTTTAAACCCATTTAATTTGAAATTCTTTTTTGCTTTATTCGATTTGAAATTGTATTACCTGAATTCAAATATTATAATCGGAAATCCAAAGCCGTGATTTATAGTAATTTTAGGTGAAATGATAATTAAATATTAGTTTTATGAAATTTAAGGGAAATTATCTATTAAATAATTTTGTTTTGGTCCTCAAATCATTATAAATTCTATAACCATCAAACTCTTAGTAGTTTTAATTATTTAAGAAAAATATTCATTAAAGTTTAAAAAACTTGTGATTAATTCGTTTGGAAATTCATAAATAATTCATTAATTTTGGTAAATTGAATTCAATTGAAAACTTTTATTCAAAGTCTAAAATAATTTACATTAAATCATTTGTAGATTCAAATTCTCAAATTAAGAATAGAACCATCTTCAGATATCCACTTAGTAGATTTACTAATCTTAACTAAATAATTAAACAAAAAAAAAAAGAAGACAATGGAATCACTACAAAAATCACCATCTTTGCGGACGGATTCAAGAATCAATAAAGGTGCAAAAAATGCGTCGCCAAATGTTAATAATCATCGGCAAAAGGATATTATCGACGCAAGACTCCACTCCGTCGCAAAAGATACTTTTTGCTGAAGCATTATAAAGGTTGAAAAAGGTATAGTATCGGGAAAAAACTAATCAAATTTCAAAAATTACACAATCTTTTCCCGACAGGTTACACCTGGCGCATCGCCAAAACTTTAGATTAGCTCGACCTTTGCCGACGCACTTTCTCGTCAAGAAATTCCGACCTTTATTGACGCATTTTCTTATCAAGAACTGCCCTCTTGGTGGTGACCTTTGCTGACACGTTTTGTGGACACATTGCCAAAAAATACCATAATAAAAAAATTGTTTAAAATTAACAAATATTAAAAATTGTAATAAAATTAAATAATAAAAGAGATTAAATACAAATTACTAAATAATAAAAACTAAATATATTAAATAGAAATAGTATTTAATACAAAAGTATTCATAAAAGATATGTAAATTATACAATTAAAAGACACAAATGAAAAAAACAAGCTACTGGGACAGAGGAGATGGTAGTGGCTAGGTCGGAGGCGACAACTGAATGTTCAGGCCGTTGTTACCTAGCTGAGCTATTAGTGACTGAAGTAGCCACTGTTGATCATCGAGGTGACGCTGAGTCTCAGCCTGATGCTTTTCGAGATTGCGTTGATGCTCTGCATCCTTCTCGGCTGACTGTTGCTTCAAGCTGGCGATCGTGTCTATATGCTCGTGCTGCACGGCAGCAACATTGCTTATGCTAGCAGCCTTGGCACCTCCAACACTCTTCAATCGAGGGAGCAAGCCTACTCCCTTTTGCCACTTCGAATGAGTACCAAGGGATTGAATCATGATGGCATACTCATCAATTGTAATGGGACCCACAACAGACTCAGCTGATAATGTTGGGTCCACTGGGTCTGCTATTTCATGAGCTTGAGCCTGAACTTAAGTCAGTGCCTCCTCCCTCGAAGTAACCATCTCAGCCTATCACTGAAATAAAAGTTATGTTAATTTCTAAAAATATACATTTCTATTAATTGGGAAATAATAAACATAAAGAAATACTTAGATGTTTTTGTTGAGTGTACTCATTTATCCAGCTGTTATTTTTGAAATGTCTTTTCTCAAAGCAGTTAATTGGACTCATAAGCTCTCCAGTCTTCGGATTACCCTAAAAAATTTACTATTTTTAAGGAATATGTAATTAACAGTGAATATGGTAAAAAATTAAAATTTTTTAAGTTGTCTTATCCCCTTATATATGTGGCCTATAATGGACAACGACTCTTGACCAGGAGCATATAACTACTTTGACCTATTCTCAGAATTTTGAAAAGAAGCTTTCTGGGCAAAAATTAAATAAAATCTTAGTTATTGAAATAATAACAAAATAATTAATATTGATTGAGGCTTTTGGAAAAATATATAACCTCAAAATCCTGAAATGCAAAATGATTGCATAAAATCTCCTAGTGGTCCTCAGGAACATTTTTGTATGGTTTGGCCTTGGCTGTAGCCAAAGCCTCCTTCCCACCGACTGCGATGAAATACACATTCATGTTGTTTCTCTAGTCTCTCAAATAGTGCATTAGTCAAACTTTCTTTGATTATCAGTAATTAACAACTAATTAATATACATAATGTGATTTGAATTAAATATTGGATGCAAAAATAAATTAAATTCAAAACACTTACATCTAGTCGCTAAAAAATGAGGTTTAAGTCCTCCTTCTTGAATCCTTCTAAGCGAGAGTGGACACGGGTATCGTGTCTCGAACTAATTTAGCAAGCAAGTTCAAGAACATCTTGCCATGCTTCAAAACTGGTTTTCCCGTCCGCTCATCATACTGCACCTTTAACTTGGCGACTTTCACTCGTCTAAGCTCCTTCTCAATCGCAATCCCTCTCATCTCTTCCCTGACCATCTTTCCTTTGGGGTCGGATCCATCACTACTCAACCCAGAACTAGGAGGTGCGCTACCTGCACTATACATCCTACAAAGAAAACATTTAGCTAATTTTAGAATTTAATTTTATGCCAACTTAAAATAAACAATGTAGAATTTTCATGAGTACAAAATCACTACAAAAGACCATTTAAATCTCATCATCAAATATGTTATTATTGGCCTCTGAACTTGTATCACTATCAACAATTTCAATCTCTTCATAATCATATTCCTCTACTGTGTCATCCTCAAATTCATCATCATCAACTAGAAAGTCATCTTGCGTGACAACATGAGATTCATGAAGTAATTTATCAATATTGTTGACTTCAGCTCGTTCAACATCATCCTACTGAAATCTAACATTGTCTAACTCCGGAAGCTCACCCCATAGTTGGAATGTTGAAGAGTTTTCCTCTTGCAAAATAGGGACGTCATTCGATGTTGTTGTAGTATCATCATCTTCCATATTTGGAAAATCCCATATAATTTGAGATGTGTATTTGTTCACAAGTTTTCACATTGGCCCAAGCTTATTATCATTAGTATAATATATCAACTCAGCTTGTAATACAAGTATGAAAGGGTCATTATTGTACCAATAAGTATTGACAAATACACTTGTAATACGATTATCTTGCTGAATCCATTTTTTTCTCAGATCAGTGCCAAACCATTTGCACCTAAATATGAAAACACTATAATCTTTTATATACGACAACTCTAATACTTCTTGGAGCACACCATAGAAATAATTTCCATCAGAGCCAGGTACACGAATGCCATAATTTTGAGTCTTGCTTCTAACATCTTGTTTCTCAACTAAAAATTTTACACCATTGACTACACATTAAGGATAAGAGAATGCATAAAAGTTAGATCTGCAAGCCAATGCATATAATTTATCATTGACCTCATCAGAGTTTGCTACTCGTAGTTGATTTATCTACACAAAAATTGATGATATGAGACTTCAATTACTTCATTGAAGAAAGAAATTTTGATAACGAGATAAGATAATAGAATCATACTCGGGTCTTAAACTATGACCGAAACTCAACTTCCTATTGTCGTTCAAGGTTTGTAACACCTTTAATCTCCAACTCTCTCATATGCTCACTACTTTTATGTAATGTTATATATTACAAAATTGAAATTAAAAAGTGAACTTTGAGTCATAACAAGAAAAAAAAATTAGATACTTACTCAAGATATTTCTGTATTTCGATGCAATTGTTCATCACGTACCATTCAACTTTTAACTGATCAAATGGTTGAAGAATTATAATATCTATTTTAACTAATGCGTGACCAACATACTGAAAAACTGATAATTGTCAGTACAGATGAGAGTCAACTCCGTCATTGTTTCGAACAAATCGATTACATCGAGTCTCAACACCCCGTAAATACATAGAGCAAAATGTGAGGGCTTCATTTACAATGCAAGATTCAGCAATAGATCCCTTTGGATATGCCCGATTTCGAACATATTATTTGTAAACTCCCATGGCGCGTTCAATAGAATACACCCATCTAAAATATACAGGACCACCTAGTAGTGCCTCTTCTGGTAAATGGATAATTAAATAAAATCTTATATCAAAAAAGGCAGGAGGAAATATTCTTTCCAACTTAGCCAATATGATGATCACATTCTGCTAAAGCTTTTCTTGATCGGCCACATTAAGTGTTCGTGAGCATAATTGTTAAAAAAAACATAGCATAACTCAGTAATAGTCTCACAGATTTCTTTTTTTAAGTATGGTCGAATCCCAGCAGGTAGTAGACATTGAAACAATACATGACAATCATGTGATTTTAATCTGGATATCTTATCTTCTGCTTCGCTCACATTTCTTGCTAGGTTGGCCTCAAATCCATCAGGAAATTTGACTGACCTGATGAATTGACAAAATTTCTTTCGCTCCTCAACACTTAACATGTAAGAAGCATGTGGTTTCTTCCATCTATTCCTTACTTTGTAAAGATGCAACTCGTTACGAATTTTCATATCGACAAGATCAAGCCTAGGCTTATCTGTATCCTTAGATTTGCCCTCGATGCTTAATAGAGTTCCCAATACACTGTCACATATATTCTTCTCAATATGCATAACATCTAAATTATGTCTTAATAACAAGTTCCTCCAATACTCAAGCTCGAAAAAAATGCTCTTTTTAGACCAATTTAGCTTGACTGTAGTGCGTTTTCGTTTCACACCCCTATATTCTTTGTGCTTCCCAGGCAACTTGATTTGCAAATACTCCAATTATCTCAAGATATCTTCTCCGGAGTACTTATCAGGCGTCGGCCTCATTTCATGATGACCATCAAATTGTTTACTTTTTCTCATACAATCATCCATCGGAAGAAAGCGTCTATGCCCGATGTATGCAACCTTAATTCGAATTCCCACAGATAGAGTTTCTTCATTACAAGTTAGGCAAGCCTTATACCTCGTAGTGCTATCCTAACATCAGGGCATATGCTGGGTAGTTGTTGATAGTCCACAATACTGCAGCACGCATACGAAATGTATTGCCATTTACTGCATCTCGAGTTTGTATACCATTCACCCATAGTTCTTGTAGCTCATCAATTAGAGGCCTCATAAAGACGTCCAAGTATTTTCTAGGAGCCATTGGACCAAGAATTAGAAGAGATAGCATCTTAGACTTCGATTTCATGCACTTCCAAGGTGGCAAGTTATATGGAATGAGTATAACTGGCCATATGGAATATGTATACTTATATTCCCGAAAGGGTTAAATCCATCGGTCGCCAATCCCAACCGGATGTTTCTAGGATCAGAGGCAAATTAAGGATACTTTCGATCAAACTCTTTCCAAGCAACACCATCTACAGGGTGTCTCAACACACCTTCTTCTTTTGGCCTCTCTGAATCATGCTATCTAATGTCCTTCGCGGTATGATGAGAGTTATATAACCTCTTCAATTGGGGCATTAAAGGGAAATAATACAACACCTTTTTGGGCACTTTTTTCCCTAATTTCCAACAGTTTTCACCATATACTAGACAATGATCTAACTCTGAATTTTCCTTCAAAAATAGTGCACAATCATATTTACAAACATGAATTAATTCATACCCAAGATCGATATCACGCAACTTTGTCTTCACCTCAGAGTGAGACCTAGATAAATTTATTCCCTCTGGAAAAGCTTCAATCAACAGTTTCAGTAACATATCAAACGATTTATTACTCCACTTGTTAAGACTTTTAAATGCATTAACTTTACTAAAAAATTTAAGGCTAAGAACTTGGTACACCCAGGATACAACTCTTTCTCCATCTCCATAAATAAATCATTAAACTTGTATGATTGCTGATCGCTCTCAATTTCAGGAAAATCATCCAATTCTTGGTCAATTCCATGACTTGTTCCAATGATTCCAGCAATATCGGCCAGGAGATCTTGCATCTCATCGCCCTGCCCATCATTTTCATCCTCAATAGGATCATGGGTAGTAGGGAATAACTCTCCATGATATGACCATACAGTATATGATGGTTGTATGCCCTTCTCAATTAGATGATGTTCTACTATTAGCAGATCTTGAAATTTCCCATTTAAGCACACCATACAAGGACATCTTACTTTCCCTTCAGAGTTGACATACTATTTCGCCCTTTCGGCAAATGCCTTAGCACCTCTTCGAAATTGAGTTGACAAATAGCTCTTAACGCTCATCCAACTCTTATCTGCATTCATCTTATCTTAAATATATTCGACATAAATATTGAACGTGAGAGCGAGTACGATGCATATATGCAAGTGCTTCTATTTGCATGTGTCCTAAATATGCCTTATCACTCCATTTCTAAAGGGTAAGGCCCTATCCCATTCAAGATTACTTTGTTATATGGTTCATCATTCACTCAAATATTATTTCATCCACGTCCAAATTTCGACAACATCTCGCTACAATTCCCATAAGTATGCTACATAGATGTACACACCCGAAGAACACAGGAAGATACCATCGGAACTTGACCAAAGAATAATGTTTATAAGTGAATGACAGCACATAACATATAATCCCAAACTATCCAAACAAGACAATCTAAGAATCAATATCGAGATGCATAATCTCTCATCAACTCCTGAACGGATCTAAAGTAATTTTCTTTTATGACTAAAATAATGCATGCATGTATTAAAGTCACTATGTATACAAATGTACACATTATGACTATAACCTCTAACCTAATTGTATGATGATCATAATTGTATAACCTCATTTTGATTATCAAGAATATCCCAAACTAGTTCAAGTGTGATGACCATTCTCGTGTTTATGTGCTCTAAGGGCATTTTGGGTATTTCTTATGTTCTAATGATATTCTTCGTAATTTTTGTATCATAAGGGTACTTTTAGTAATTTTATCACTAATAGGGGTATTTTAGGCATTTTATGTGTACTAGTAATAATATTCTGCTAAGATTATTTCCAATTGCGGTATTTTCGGTATCTTATGTGAACTAGGGGTAATTTCGTAATATTGTTACTAATACGGATATTTTATATATGTTCTGTGTGGTTGATGTATTCTTGGTATTTTTTTATGTTCAAGGGGTATTTTCGGTATCTCATGTGCTCTAAGGGTATTTTGGACATTTCTTGTATTCAAAGGATAACATCCGTATTTTCTATGTTATGGGAGTATTTTTGGTATTTTATGTTCTATAAGGGTATTTCAGGTATTTCTTGTGTTCTAAGTACATTCTCTATACTTAATGTGTTATGAGAATATTTTAGTAATTCAATTAGTCATAGGGATATTTCGGGTATTTTAGTCCTTCCAATATGTATTTATTTAATACTTAATAATTATTGACATAACTATTATTTTACTTACAATTATTATTCATACGTATTATTAATTACTTAATTAAATGTTCTTCGTAAAAATTTAAGTGCAAAAAAAAAGGGGATCTTACACTGCTTCTAGAGGACCCTAACCAATAAGGATCCTCAAGAAGATGGTACAAATTCCCCTTTTTTTTGTGTTCAATATTTTATTACTCATTTAAGTGCACTAAAATGTTGAACACATTTTTTCCAAAGATTATTTTAATGTCGTTCACACATGGCATGAAGTACCAAGAGATGTACACACTGAACACTTGGTACCATATGTGTGCATAGTACACACACGGGACCTAGTACCAATGTGTGCATATATATGCACACACGGCACTTAGTACCAAGTATGTACACATCATCACTTATACATATAAAAAAAAGTTCAAAAAATTTTACAAACATAATAATAATATATATGAACGATGCAAATGTGGAACTAAAAAATTAAACACTAAAGCAAAATTTGCAATCACCAAATACATTAAAAAAAAAAAAACCTATGAATCAATAGCAAATACACAACTTTGTCCCAAAATATTTTAAAACTCCATTTACATAACAAGTTTTAGAACTTTAAAAAGAAGAAAAATTTTAGACCATAAAATCAAACATATATGAGCACAAAATTCTAGTTTTTTAAAAACAGAGGAATAATCAAACAAAATGATTACCAAAAACCCACAACCTCAAAATCAAACCCATAATCACAATTAAACACTCTAAAATTGTACAAATTCTATAATCATAAAGAGTATAAACAAAAGACAATTTATTGTCTGAAAATCTATCAATAAAACCCAAAAATTAAACAAAAGAGGAACACTCAGCCTAAGAAATACATAATCAGAATAATACCCAAAAATCTCTTCAATAATCAGAGCCAATATGCATAAGTCTCCATGTAATTAACTACTATCATCGGAATCAATCTGAGACTACCATCATCAGAATCAATGCCAAAGGAAATCATTTTTGGGTCTCCGCCATTATCAAGATATGTAATTAACTTATAAATTATATATTTAATTTTTGTTTGTATATATATACGTATATAGCCATCTCATTGCGACTTACTCATTAACTTAACAAACTCAGAAAAATTAAGACAGATAGAAAAATCCAAATTCATCAGTAAGCACAAAAAAAAGGAAAGAGTTTCAAATTATATACCTTTTCGCGAGTGAGTGAAGCTGAGAAAAGATGAGAGAGAGGAAGAGCTTCTTCTTGCATCGAACAGAGAAAGGGGCGAAGAGCACAATCCATGAGAACCACAAATTAAACCCCAAAAAATAAAATTAAAAATATTTTTTATCAAACCAAAAATTAAACATATTCAACAAAAAAATGAAAAAGATAGTTACCTAAGAGAGAGAGAGAGAGAGAGAGAGAGAGAGGGGTGACGAATCGATGAGAGAGAGAGGAGGGTAGAGAATCGAAGACAGAGAGAGACGGATACTCTGTGAGAGAGAGAGGGGGCTGGAGACATCGTGAGAATCAATGAGAGAGAAAGGGGCAGAGGGGCCGTGAAATTAAGAGAGAGAGAGAGGGGTTTTTTTTAGAGAGAGAGAGAGGGCCGCAGATCAAGTAAGAGAATGAAGAAGAAAGAAGAATAAGTAGGATGGTTTTAATCCTAAAAGCCTACGTAGACGTTTTTAATGCGTCCGCATAGGATATAACTATTTTCAAACTCTCTAAACGACGTCGTTTTAAATAATTATAATTTTTTTAAAAAATAATAATAAACTTGCCGACGTGTAGTTTCGTCGGCAAAAGCTTTCTCAATTTTTTTCAGCCAAAACATTTTCGGCACCAATTAATTATCGCGGAAACTTTTCGGGAAACTTTTTCCCGGCTTTTTCCAGATGCAAGACTCGTCGAAAAAAAAGTATTTATTTCAAATTTTTATTACTCTTTTTTTAATAGGACGTGGATTACTATAACACGTCTCTAATACCCATTTTTGCGGATGGCTTGTATTTAAAGCGTCCAGAAAAGAAGCTTTTTTGTAGTGAATATGAACATCCATCAGAGAGTAAAAGTAGAATTGCATACACAAACTGCACAACTTGTCTAATCATCAAGAAAAAACTATTTCAAATAGTCAAATACCTGAAAATAAGAGAAGTAAGGGAGGCTAGGATTCATATACTCAATAGAAATTTAATTACCTTTTTAATGAATATAATTTTTACTGAATCTGCATAATTAATATCTTTTCCAAAAATCTATTTATAAACCAAGTTTATAAAATATTTGATCTCCAGAACATTTACATATTCAAAACCAAAGCCAAAAATACATGATTGTATATATCATATATTAATCAATGTAAATGAATGAGCTCTCATCCTCCTATTACAGCCCTGTAATACATCTGTAGCAAAAGTACCCAGCATCCTAATATTATTTATAAGTGTATCAACTAAAAACCTGCGGAGGGCTTAGGTCCTTCACCTTGCATTGCAGCAACTCGCCAGTGATCTAAACTATCATGATACAATAATGAAACTCAAGTGTATGACCCTATGATATGTATAATATGTAACATGATATATAATAACCATACAAAATATTCACTAAACAATGCTTTAAAAATACCACATGGCATTATTTTAAGATTTACTATAATATGGGTAGCACACCACTATTTACCCCATAATCACACTGTAAAAATATGTATAAATATTTACACAGTCTAATCCCAATATAATCCATCACGTTTCAACAATTTCTCAAATTATCGTAAAATCATGATTTTTCATAAATAAGTTTTAATGATATTATAAATAAAAATATATATATAATCAGGTAATTGAACCTCTACCTCAAGATGGTAGTTATACCAAACTAACGATATTTGAAGAAAACTCTCGTTGATCACTTGGATGCTTGAACAGTTGTTTCAGGATCTCGGTAAGTTCACTTGAAAAAATGATTTTTCCACTAGAGTCTCGGATTGACAAACGGAGTCACCACTGAATTCAGAGTACCCAAATATGCTAGTTTAAACATGTAATTTGTCAAAAGTGGGTCCCATAATGGGACCTGGCCTGTGATACGCAAAATGGTACTATTCACGAGTCACGAAATTTTGATTTTCTTGCCACTTCGAAACATAGTGATATTTTATATTAACATTTGTCTCTTAATCTCATTGAATCCAAATTCGAAGTCAGAATTCAGATTCGAGATCCTGAGCATTAAAATCTGAAAGTTACATAAATACCACGTTTGAAAATATTTAGAAAAATATCCACTTTTTACTCAATAATTAACATGCTTTCGGAAACCATAGTAATTCCACAAAATCATATTTGTTCATGATTTTAACATCCCTAACACATCGTATAACTTTAACGGCCTAAAAATTACTTTGTGAAAATAATTATAAAAATATCATTTTTTGAAATATTTAGGAAATTACCATATTTTTATTCAAAAATTTTCTCAATTCCATATTTCATTTCAATGCAAAAATATCGTATTCAATCATGTTTTAGTCTCCTCTTTTACTCCATAAAAGTTTGGCGACCAAAATAAATTGTTTACATGAACTGTAATTGACAATCGAGAGAGGAAACTCTAAAACCATCACCTAATTGACAATCAAATTTAATTTACACTCACCCATAGAAATAGTTGATGCCTGATGGATTGGTTTTTAGATCATCGTGCTCTAACATTCATTAAGGAAATAATTTCGGGACCTTATGTTGCTCTAGACTTGTTTATAAATATGTGTGTGTGTATATATATATATATAGATACTTTAGTTTATATTCATAAAATGTTTTCTGTTAGTGTAAATTTTCTTGGTGTATTTGTATTTTGGATCGCAAAAATTACGGTAGGCTATCTAAGAATGAATCGGGAAAGACTGCCAATGATAACCATCTCACTTCCCTCTCTAGACTCTTTGTTGAATTTCTAATTATTGTTTTGGAAGTTGCGGCACTCCACCGATAAATTTTAAGGTGACTTTTTAGGACTGAAAACGTAACTTACTTTTAAAGTCCAAAGAATTTTATAGTTTTTTTTTTTTTTTAAAAAATAAAGAAGAAGAAGAAGTTCATTTAACCATTTGTCCTTCAAATCAGAGTAGAGCTAGCTACCACAGCTTCCGAGACCTAACATGGCCTACTTTAGCACGGCAAACCAAATGCTAGCCAGATCAAATGCGACTTCCGTATAGATTATTAAATTACATCTATCTATATATAATAAGCGTGAGTAGGTAAATAGAACTTCAAACATTTTTTTCCTCCTTTATAACTTTTCTTTTTGTTTTCTCCTTCTTTGAACTTTAATAAAGTAAGGATAATTAGGACAATTTTTTATCTTTTGTCTTGCTGTTTTGGATTTTTAATTATACTGATATAGATAAATAATAATCGACTATTAGATAAATTTATCTTAGATGTATATAATGTTGGGTTACTCGTGTAACCTATAGTACGTGGGTCATAGTTTTTATAACAATTATATAATATTAGGATTGTCTAATTAAATTGGGCCAATTAAGTAATCTAATTTTGGGATCAGAAAATTACCTATTAAGTGTGGACTCTGTAATGTATAGTTACCTAATTCTAGTCCAATAAGGATTGATGGGGTCTCTATTGGTGACTAGTATATAAAGACATAAATATAGGATTTTGGTCCCTAAGCCAAAATAGATCGTGTGCTCTTCTCTTCTACTTCCATCAATAGAGATAGTACCCATTGAGCATACATAAAGTATTCTGGCTGTGGAAGTTCTTATACCCTCAGGTTCTAATCAGTTAATCGCTTCCGCTTACGTGATCGCACCCTTTGCTGTCAAACTCAATGGATTCAAGTTAGTCACGGGTTTCTCTCAATAAATCTTTTCCTGACAATTTGGCATGATAGATTCTGGGATTATATTTGGTTATTAATCCATTATGTAAATCCAACAAGTAGTATCAGAGCAGGAAATCATGCTAAATTGCTTAGGATAATCATGTGTGTCTCTATTTTGTGATATCTTTACCTATATAGGTTTTTAGGGTTTAGATATAACATGTATGATTGATGAATTTTTCATAATTTTGTTGAGATATTCAGTGTTTAGGGTTGAATTCTGAGTTTTGGGTTTTAAAGTTTGCACATTAGGGCGAAAAATTGCATCAGGATTGAGTTACCTAATTTTAAAATTGGGTAACTTACACTAAGGCTGCAACTTGGCACTGCGGCACCAAGAAGAAAGCAGTGGCATCGCGGTGCCACGCAAGTGGCACTGCAGCGCTACCATAAGAACGCAGTGGCGTTACGGTGCCACATAACTGGCGCCGCAGCGCCACCACCTGAGTTCAGAAATTTTTTTTTTTTAAAGTCGTTTGTGACCTAATTGAGGTATACAATCTTGGTTTTTGGTAGAATTGAGTCGAAACGACTCAATTCAAGGAGTTCCAACTTGAAACTTAACCAATCAGTTTTATTTTCTCAACTCAGCTTTAGTACGACCCACATTTTATGTGTTAAAAACTCTATTTGGCTTTAAAGAGTTGATTAAAGTGCTTAAAACTCAGTCAGTCATTCATAAAGATTTGTGCATTAAAATTTTCACTTTAATATTCTGGGCACTTTGGTTATTATTTTCTTTGCACTATTAGTTTAAATATTTTGAAATAGATAAGTTGAAGCAACATGTTGCCAAAATAACCTCTATTGTGCAAATTTATTTATTTTGAAATATTTGAATGTTTATGTATTTATTGTTCATGCGAATAATTACCGGCCCAAAGGAAGGTGATTATTTGGCCAATTAATGAATACACCTACGGCAATAGATATGTGATAGTTATTAAGTTTCCATGTGAACAGTAAATCGGCCCAAAGGAAGATACATTGTCTGACAGGATTTACTATCAATATTTGATTACTGCACTGAAGAGTACCACTTACAAGTTGATAAGTCGGCTCAAAGGAAGGCTTATTGATGTTGTTCCAGGTATCTTGTGATGGGAGCCTATCTTACATATTTGTGTCATGCTAGTATATCTTATTTATATGCTTAGTTTATGACATGTTAGTAATATGAGATGTTATTTTTGCTTTTGTTCTCTGTTCAGTTTCTGCTTTTAGTATGTCTACTAATTTGAATTCAATTCCTGTGCTTAATGGTACAAACTTCAAGAAGTGAAAAGAGCACGTTATGATTGTGCTCAGTTGCATGGATCTGGACCTTGCACTTAGAAAAGAATAACCTGCTGCTCTTACAAATGAAAGTTCTGATATGGATGTTAAGAACTTTGAGCAGTGGGAACGTTCTAATCGCATGAGTCTTATGATCATGAAACATTCCATACCTGAGACCATTAGGGGCGTTGTGCTAGAGGCTGATAATGCTAAGGCATTCCTTGACGCAATTGCAGAACGTTTCCAAAAGAATGAAAAAGCGGAAACTAGTACCATGCTGAGCAATTTACTTGCTATGCATTATAAAGGTAAAGGGAACATCAGGGAGTACATGATAGAGATGTCTAATCTGGCTTCAAAACTAAAGGCACTTAAGTTAGAGCTGTCGGATGACTTGCTCGTGCAATTAGTACTACTTCAAAACTAAAGGCACTTAAGTTAGAGCTGTCGGATCTTTAATTAAATATTATTAGTATGGTCCATTAACATTGAGAATGTAATAGTTTTATCCGGACTATTGATGTGTTGACATCACAATAGAAGTACTTTATATAATTTGATTATATAGGATTGGACCAAATATGATTTGAATCTCACATAAATTCCGTTAACTATTGAGAGTTCAAATAATGTCACTAGATGATCATATGTAGATCAATCTTAATCCTGAGTAGTTATAGACTCCTATTTATAACATTATGTTCTTTGACATACTTATTAAAGGTTTGTTTTTAAACAGATCGAAATACTTGTATCT
>JXTB01000871.1:1241-52351 GCA_002914805.1 Parasponia andersonii | reverse complement strand
ATATATATAAAGAAAATCCAAGCAGAAAAAGAAAGAGATACACTACGTATTTTTTCTACAAAACCTTCATAAACTAGAGAAAAAAAGAAGAGAGTCTTCCTATTCTCTATAGAACAAAACTCTTGCAATCTCATGTGTTGAGAAAATTACAAGTGCCTAAAGTGTGAGTTTTAAGAAATTATACGCAACGTCCACACGTTCATCCAGTTATGCTTGAGGCTTAGATTGAAAGATCGTGGTTGAGAAGACAGTAAAGCTAGGATCCGTTGATAGACTACAAGAGGTATTAGATCTATTCTCTTTGTATGTTTTAATTTGCTATGAATTAATACTATTCACTCATATAGTCAATTGTTTTAAGAAAATTTTTGAATATTCCTGTGCCAATCTTCCACTGTGAAAATCGTTTTAAATCCAACAAAATATTCATTCAACATGTCGGTGACGAAATATTTTAATGTACCTAATGGCTTATCTTATTATCAAAAGCAGAATGTTTGTATATATACATGTGAAAATGGAAGCAAAAAGGATATTCTACATCAGATTCTGAATTTTAAATATACATAATGTGAGACCCGTTCCCAAATCATGCACCACGTGAACGATTAAGTGGCAGAATAAGTCACAAAGGGGGCCCACCATCTGACAGGTGTCGAGAGTGATTAGCTAAAGGCCACACAAGTCATATGTGATTTCACAATCGGTCGTTGGGCTGTCCGAGGTTAGGGCCGAGCCCATCACAGACCCTGGACAGACTCGGCCCAGTCAGACCCTTACCTCGACAGCTGGGGGGTCGGAAGCCCCAAGGGTCTTCCACCAAAATATGATGGAAAGCAACTCACAACTCCAGACCCAGACAGAGCATTTAATGCGATCTTGGGTAGGCGTGCGTAGGGGGCAAGCCGTCCTGACAGAACGACAATTTGACCAAATCTCACCCCTGATAGATTCAAGCCATAGGAGGCATCGGAAACCAGGTTACAGCGATACAGAGGTGATCATGGTAATCTCGGCCCGTGACCTCTGGGAAACATTTTGAGGAAAAAGATACTCAGTCCTGAGATTGAGACCCGAATGGTTCATAATCTCCGAACTACATATATATGAGCTATGCGTTCCCAAGAGGGGCATGTATGCTTATAAGAAAGAACTGTATGAAAAAAGCTTATGAGTAAGAAACAAACATATATTCATATAGAACTAATTCCTTGCTACCCTGAATCAAAGATAAGCCACTGACTTAAGTATCGGAGAGTCTTTGCAGGTGGTCACCCCCGCCTCTCTGATCCTGCCTGGAGTTCAGGGCACTTTTGGGATAGCGAGGACATGTGGACAATTGGAGAGAACAGCATCAGCGGTTCAGAGACACGTGGATAGCTGGTGAGAAACCACTCCAACAGTTTGGCGCCGTCTGTGGGAAATAACAGTTGAGCATGAGAAAAAGAGTGGGAAACTCACGATCGCGCCCTCCACGAACAAAAGGCCATATAACGTCGGATGGCACCCTCGAGGATGACAACTAGGAGCACACGTCCCGACGCCGAAGAGAGCTCCCGAGAAGCACGACCAGACCAAGCTGGATCAAATGCTCACCGCCTTGATGGAAGTGAACCAGAAGGCAGAGATGGCCCACGAGGCCGTACTGAGTTTGAGGGACGAAGTCGTGGAGGTACACAGAGATAACATCCGCATCGAAGGGCTGCTGGCGAGTGAAGATAGAAGCCAGCGGAGAGAAGATTTTGACGAAGAAGTCCAACAAGAATTTGGAAGCCAACCGCGAGAAGAAATTCCCACCCCATCCAGATTGCAGACGCAGGGGGCGCGGCAAAGCCAGTCGAGACCCCTCCAGGCCAGGGGGCCGATGGGCGGAAGACCCCATGGAAGCCCAGGGGTATGCCTCCTGACTGGAAGCAGGAGATGATGGCAGAGTTGGGTAAGAGACTCGGGGCCCATCACAGCTAGACCCCTGATGATCTAGTAGAGCAAACAGTGCGAGGGATCAACCGGACAGCCTTCGCCGACTGGATCCAAATGGAGCGTAGACTGAGGGACTTCATGACTCCAACCTTCAAGCCGTTCGAGGGGAAAACTGACTCCCTCGATCACATATACCACTTCCAGCAGAAGATGGCTTTGGAAACCAGGGACGAGGCCGTGACCTATAAAGTCTTCTCTACGACTTTGGCGGGACCAGCCCTGCTATGGTTCAGACAGCTCCCGGAGAAATCCATAAACGGGTTCGAAGATTTTTGCAAACTTTTCCTAAAGTAGTACGCGGGTGTCCGGAGACAGCAAAAAACCATGCGAGACCTTGACCGGTTGGAGTAGGCCGCAGATGAGTCCCCACGAGACTACCTGTCGCGTTTCCTCGAGGTAATGTCCCTAGTCCATAATGCAGACTCGGTCCAAGCTGCAGGATCATTCGTCAGGAGCCTACAGCCAGGATCAATGCTATCAGACCACCTCCTTTTGAATCTCACGTACGATATGGCGGACGTCCATGCGAAGTCAGAAGGGGTATTCAGGGTGCTGGAAAAGCCACCAGAAGGCACCCAAGACCTCCGCCGTGATAACAACGACGCCGGCACAACCCCCAGCCCCGCAAGGGGTAAAGAGACCCTCACCAGACCAAGCTACGACCCCGAAATGGGAAGCCCCCATTCGAAGCAATCAAGAAGATGGCAAGAGGAGGAAGACGTCCCGCGACCCTCTGCCGAAGTATGAGCTCAACACGCCAATCGATGTGATCTACCTCTAAAGTAAGGACAGGGGCATTTTCAAAGACCCGCCTAAATCTGGTGTCCCTAAGCATATGAAGAACAGGAACAGGTATTGCCAGTTTCACAAAGACTTCAGACACGACACCGTCCATTACCGCAATCTCTATGCACAGGTCATGATGGCGATCCACGTCGGTAGGTTGAAACAATATGTGAAGACCAGTGAAACCCAGCCACTGGAAGACGTCACCAGGCCTGAAAAAGGAAAATAGACCCAAGCCTCTGGGTCAGGAGAGCAGACCTTGAGGATAGTACCGACCATCGTGGGCAGACCAGAGCCGATCCAGGAGCAGGAAGAGAAGGAAAAAAGCCTCAAAAGAGCTGAAAGAGGAGTGAAGTGCCTGAGAGGGATAGGCCATTTTGTCTACCATTTGACGTTGGGAGAGAGTCGCACCTCTGCAGCCCCCATCGTTTTCACCCAGCAAGATTTAACAATGGTGCGCCTGCCTCACGACGACCCCTTGGTGATTAAACTGCAGATTGGCTCTGCATTGGTCGGAAAGGTCTTGGTCGACGGTGGAAGCAGCGTCGATATCCTGTTCCTTAGCACATTCGAAAATATGGGATTGAATCGAAGCGCACTCAGGCCAACTTGTCAACCGCTGTTCACTTTCGACAGCACTAGGATCTGCCCCTTAGGCGTCCTGACCCTTAATGTCTATGCTACTGAGAGATGCTTGGACGTGGACTTTATCGTCATTGACTGCCAATCTTCCTTCAACGTCATCATGGGAAGGGGTTGGATCCACGCTATGCATGGGGTCACTTCCACCCTCCACCAGGTCTTAAGATATCTATCAAAGGATGGTACCTATACGATAGACATCAAAGGAGACCAGACCTCTGCAAGGAAGTGCTTTTCAGACGCCCTGAGGGGAGTCGACGCGAATGCAAGCGCCGCGACCGGGGACGAATAGCAATTAAAGGACCTCCTGCCAACATACATGAGGCGAGCTGAAGAGGAGTTTGACAGCCCGGAATCTACGATCGAGGAGCTGGTAGCGGTCCCCTTGAAAGAGGCAGAGCCGGCAAGGGTGGTTCTAATCGGGGCCTTATTACCCGAGGAGCAAAGAAACGAAATGTTGGGATTCCTGAGGCAGAACGAGGACGTCTTCGCGTGGTCCCACGATGACATGCCCGGGATAGACCCCGCACACACCTGCCACAAGCTGAACATAGATCACAATTTCCCTTCAGTCAGGCAGAATCCCCGAAGGTTCACACCAGAGAAAAACAGGGCGATCAACAAAGAGGTAGAGAAGCTGCTGGAGAACGGTCTGATCAGGGAATGCGCGTACCCACATTGGGTCTCCAACCTGGTGGTGGTAAAAAAGAAATATGGTGACGACCATATTTGCATAGACTTCACCAATCTGAATAAGGCCTGCCCGAAAGATAGCTTCCCCCTGCCAAGAATCGACCAAATGGTAGATGCGATGGCGGGATTCAATAGAATGGGCTTTTTGGATGCTTACTCTGGGTACAACCAGATTCCCCTGTACGCGGAAGACCAGGTCCACACGGCTTTTATTACGGAGTATGGTCTGTATTGCTACAGACGTATGCCATTTGGCTTGAAGAACGCGGGGGCAATCTACTAAAGGTTTATGAATAAAATGTTCGACAGGCTACTAGGGAAGACTATGGAGGTCTATATAGACGATATGGTCGTGAAGAGCAGAGAAGATTCAGACCATTTGGGACAGCTATACAAATGTTTTTAGATTCTGAGGCAATATCATATGTGTCTGAATTCCAAGAAATACCGTTTGGGGTGTCCTCTGGTCAATTGCTAGGGCATATCATGAGCAGGAGGGGTATTGAGGCAAACCCGACCCAGCTGACCTCGATCACAGATGTGCAGAGACCCTCGACTATTTGGGAGGTCCAACGCCTGACTGGGAAGATAGCCGCTCTCAGCCGATTCATTTCCAAGATGTCCAACCGATGCAAACCTTTCTTCCAATGCTTGAAGAAAAGCTCTACTGTCATCTGGGGGGAGGAACAGGACAGGGCACTGACAGATCTTAAGCTATATTTGAGTCACCCCCCTATCTTGGCTTCCCCAGCAGAGGGGGAGCACCTGTACGCCTATTTAGCAGTGTCCGAAGTAGCGATCAGCGCCGTACTATTCATCGAGAAGGACGGCAAACAGAAACCGGTGTTTTATATAAGCCGCATGCTTCTGGATACTGAGACGTGATATAGTGTGGCAGAAAAGCTGGTCCTCGCTCTGGTCAATGCTAAAAAGAAACTCCGGCAGTACTTTGAAGCACACTCGGTCATCGTGTTTACGGATTTTCCCATACGCCAAATTTTGGCCAAGCCAGACCTATCGGGACGACTGACCAAGTGGGCCATCGAGCTGGGAATATACGATATCGAGTATGGGCCTCGAGCGGCGAAGAAAGGACAGGTCATGGCGGATTTTCTAGTGGAAATCGAATCCTTCAGCGAGTAGCACGATCCGTCTCAGATGTCTCAACTTCACCCCCCTTCAGTCTGGACGCTCTATACCGACGGATCCTCGAATGCCTCAGGGTCAGGTATCGGGATAGTCCTGCAGACCCCAACGGGTCTCAGAGTTGAGAAGGCATTGAGGCTCGGCTTCCAGGCGACTAACAATGAGGCGGAGTACGAGGTACTGCTACAAGGCCTTGAGCTGGCACAGCACTTCGGAGTGGAGAACATCGCAGTAAATACTGACTCGCAGTTGATCGTGGGTCAGGTCAGGGGAAACTTCGAAGTAAAAGAACCAAGGCTGCACAGGTACTTCTCCAAGGTAATGGGGGCAAAAGCTCGCTTTGACAATTTCAATATCGAACCGTTCCCCAGGGAGATGAACCAAAGGGCCGACGAGCTAGCCAAAAGTGCATCAACCGGGGGTACGGCTGGAAGCATAGAAATTCTCCTAGAAGACGGGAGCATGGAGAACTCACCGCAGACCCCTGCGCACCATGTGTTCGAAACCAGAACTACTGACAAATGGTGGATGAAACCCATCACCCAGTATTTGATGTTGGGGAACCTACCCGTAGACCCCCGAGAAGCAAGGTCAGTTAGGTTAAAGGCCGCCAGGTACTCGATGGTAGGTGATCGACTATACAGGAGATCGACAATGGGTCCGATGCTGCGGTGCATAGGTCCCGTCGAAGCGCAAAAGCTAATGGAGGAAATCCACGAGGAAGTATGCGGCAACCACTCTGGCGGATACAACCTCGCCCACAAGGCTCTATCGGCTGGGTACTTCTGGCCATACATGATGATAAAGGCGGCCCGATTCGTTAAGAAATGTGATAAATGCCAGAGTTTCGCCCCAATGAAATGCCAGCCCGCGGAGGTACTTCATTCGAACATAACCCACTGGTCGTTTGCCAATTGGGGTCTGGACATCATCAGAGAACTCCCCAGGAGTCCAGGGGGAAGGAGGTACGTCCTGTTGGCCACGGATTACTTCACCAAATGGGTAGAAGTTGAAGCCTACCCGACCGTTAGCAAGACAGACACGATTAACTTCATCTGGAAGAACATAATCTGTCGGTTCGGGATTCCGAATGAGATACATGCCGATCATGGCACACAGTTCCAAAATGCTAAGGTCAAGGAGCTGTGCGAGCTGTATGATATAAGGCTCAGTTTCTCTTCCGTGAACTACCCTCACGGGAACGATCAAGCAGAGGCAACGAACAAAGCCATATTCAACAACATCAAAAAGAACTTGCAGGAGGCTAAAGGCAAGTGGTTAGAAGAGCTGCCGGCCATTGTATGGGCTCATCGAACCACAGAGTAGAGGTCGACTGGAAAAACGCCATTTACCATGGTCTACGGCTCAAAGGCTATGATCCTGACCGAAGTCGGCCTCCTGACCCTCCGTTCCGAAGTGGTGAGAGATCCCCCCTTAAATAAAGGCCAGCTAAGCCGCAACACAGACCTCCTGGAGGAAACGAGAGATATGGCCCTGGTCCATCTGGCTTTGTATCACCAGTAGGCTAGAGCCTACTACACAAAAAAGGTTAGAGCTCGACAATTTAACGCCTGGGATTAGGTCCTGAAAGTTTGAACAGGGAATTCCTCGAAGCTGGACTCCAATTGGATCGGACCCTATGAGGTGATCAAAGCACTCAACAATGGTGCGTATATCCTGAAAGAGCTCAAGACCGGGAAAAACTTGCCAAATACTTGGAACGTTCAGCACTTGAAAAAGTATCACGTGTATGACGCATGCATATGATGTAAGACCATATGAATGCTTATATTATTGAAAACTTTAAATCCAAGACAGGTCAAGTTCCCTTTTTGCCACATGGATTCATCTTTTGGTTTGCTATGGAAAAAGGGTCCGCCCACAGTGGCAGACCCCACATACTATTCACGCATGAAACCCACGTGAACGCTTATATTATTAAAAACTTGATTCTGAAATAGGTCAGATCTACTACCACACGGAAAAGGGTCTACCCACAGTGACAGATCCAACGTTTTATTTGCACAGGCAAAGATCCTACCAGGCTGCTACGGAGAAGGGTCTGCCCACAGTGACAGACCCCACACCTCAGTTGCACAGGCAGAAAATCATGTCGGGTTGCCACCGAAAAGGGTCTTCCATGTTTGCGGACCATACGCATAATTCGCACAATCAATGATCGTACTATGGGAGTCACGTCGCTCATCGATGACCCGAGAAAACATACGAAGAGGAAACTGTTGTGCAATAAAAACCTACCAGCATACCTCAAAAACGCTCGTACTATGGGAGTCACTTCGCTCGTCGACGATCCGAGAAAATGTACGAAGAGGAAACTGCTGTGCAACAAAAACCTGCCAGCAGACCTCAAAAATGCTCATACTATGGGAGTCATGTCGCTCGTCGATGACCCGAGAAAACGTACGAAGAGGAAACTACTGTGCAACAAAAACTTACCAGTAGACCCCAAAAATGCTCGTACTATGGGAGTCACGCCGTTCGTCGACGACCCGAGAAAACGTACGAAGAGGGGATAACTGTGCAACAAAATCTTGCCAGCAGACCTCAAAAACGATCGTACTATGGGAATCACATCGTGCAATAAAACGCTTGCTGATGACCCAGGAAAACGTACAAGGAAGAAAGGGGTGCGCAGCCCAAAAGCTTGCCAGCAGACCCCCTAAGGAACATTTTTAGCTACACGAAGAGCTAAAGGAATGCAGGGTCGGGATCTATCCGTTGGAAGTGGACCCTCCCTAAGGAACATTTTTAGCTACACGAAGAGCTAAAGGAAAGAAGGGTCGGGATCCACCCGTTGGAAGTGGACCCTCCCTAAGGGACATTTTAGTTACGTGAAGAGCTAAAGGAAAGCGGGCTCTACCCAGGGGATGATTTATTTGCGCATGGGCAAGATGTGAGCGGATTTGGAGTTTACCCGTTGGAAGTAGTCCGGTACCAAACCAAATGTGAAGACAGAAATTGAGATTAAAGTCTATTTATTATGTCCTAAAAATACAAAGCGCACGGTTAATAGTGGTGCGTACTCATGAGCCCTACTTACGGGAGGCAGGTCGTGAATGGACTCGTAAGAAGACGTCGAAGTGGTAGTGCCCTGTTTGTTCCCGATAAGAGCCGAGCCCAGGCCTTCTCCTTTGTAACGATGGGTCCAAATAATGGTCGACCAATCCCTGGAGCTGGTTCCGAGCACGGTCCCATTTGGGGTCGGAAAAGTCCAGCTAAAACAAGTTACAATAAGAGTTATGCCTCTGTGAAACCGGATGAGTCAAAGCTTGCACCCCTATCTCCAGAACTAATCTTGGCAGTCATGACCCGAGGAGGACTCACTAATAGTCCGAAATCGAGTCCATACAATTATTTATACAAACGGCCGAACGCAGTCAACAAAGAAAAAGAAAAAGAAAACAGACTAAAGAGAATTACACTGTTCTTATTATTTATTCCGAGGGTTACAACGAAGGTCAGCTTTACAAATGTACAAAGTTAGAGACCTTAGTTACCTCCGTCCATGGGAGCGCGGCCAATCCCCGGCGCTTGGACCGGCCCCGGTGGAGGGTGGCATGCCAGGGTCGGATTCGTCACTAGATACAATGACTGCGCCAGACCCCTCACTGGCTGAGATCCCGAGACTAGGTTGAGCGTCAGGGGCTTCCGAAGTTCGATCTGGCAGACTGGAAACGGGGATAAGCTCTATGGCACCAGAAGCAGATGTAGAGGGCCCGTCCTTTTCCGTGGCAAGCATCTTCAGCACGTCAGCCGGATACGTGATACTGATCTCATCCCTGAGCTGCTGCATATAGTGCTTGACGGAGTAGTGGTCCCTCTCGACGTCTTTCTGATCGTCAAATTGGTCTGGCATTACCACCTCAGTGTGGCCTTCGAACTCTCTATTCTTCCAGCCAAACCTGTAACTTTCTATAGAAAGGACCTCCACCTACCTCTGGTACCTCGTTTTTAATTTCTCTGCATCCGCCAGCCTATCCTTCAGTGCCGCCAACCTGAGCTCCACTTGCCGCTGCGATAAGTCGACCAAAAAGTGTTAATGCCAGCAAGGTCCTCGCTATGTTTACAGGACATCTCCACATGAGCACCCATCAGATTTTTGTGATCTAGGAAGAGATATCGATTTATCTCGTTAGACTGGTCAAGCCTGCATTGCAGAGAATGGGCCTCTAGCTTGGCTTTCGCCTCAGCTTTCCTCGCTTCTTTAGCTCGTCGACAACCCTGTCACGAGTGACGAAAGCCAGCCCTATCTCTGCCCTAGTACTCTGCAATTCCTTGACCTTTAGCTCGTTCTGAGCCAGTCTGGCGGCCTCGGACTGGGCAAGTTTGTCAGCCTCTGCCTCAACCAGTCTTGCAGCCAGCTCCTCACATCTGGTCCTCTCGATGCTCAGAGTGTGAGCCACTGCGCTGCTGACCCTCGCCTCCTCGAGGCTCCGATATAAGTCAAAGTCAGACCTCAATTCGGCAAGGGCGGCCTCGCTGCACTCGGCCACTACAGAGCGAAAACTTAGCTCCTCGGTCAAATCCCTGACATGAGAGGAGTAGATAGACTGGATAGTGGCCAGCTGCAAGTTAAATAAAAAAAAGGGGTCAGCATTTAGCAAGGATGCTAAAAAATATAGAAGCAACCGAATTGACCAAACCTGCACGAAGGTACGCTTGGTAACTAGCTCAACGTTCTCCAAAGAGAGCGCCTCCAGCTCCAGCTCTGCGGCTGGACCCTCTCTTTGGGCATCGTTCGTGCCAGGGGAACATGGCCCCGCCCAGCTAGCCGTGAGGGTACCTTCTCTGCCAACTGGTCATGCCCCCGCGGCAATGGTGGCAGGGACGGAGGGAAGCCCGGCGCCACCAAGAGCGCCATCGGCCACGGAGAGAGGTGGTGTATCTCTTCTGGGCAGGCCGCTATGCACTGACCTTTTTCTCCTTAGAAGGGTCAGCGTGGCCCCATCATCGTCACTATCAGACGAGGGGGGCAACCCTGCCCCTCTTCTCCGCCCGACCCTCCTCTTCGTTAGATGAGCTGACCTTGTGTCGCCGCTTTATGGGGACCAGGGGAGGGGAGGATAGTCTAGACTTCAATCTCGAAGTCCCGCCACTGAGCTCGGCAATCTCCCCGCTGAGGCTAATAGCGCTCGATTTCAGACCGGGGTCAAGGGTGGACAAGATTGCTGCAGCAAACCCCCCAGCCAGACTTTGCGGCGTCTCTTCCCCATGCACGGTCCGTGTGGCAGACAGTCCCCCAGATGGAGGTCTGCCTGCGTCGGAGCGGGGGACCGCAGGCACTTCATCTCCTGAGAGTACCACAAGGTGCCGGCCAGCGGGTGCCTTGGTGCGAGCCTTATGTGCCGCAGCTCCCCCCTTGACAGGTGAGGGGTCAGCCGATGGGCCTGTGTCAGAACCTGCAAAGAACAAGTAACATGTTTAAGATCGCCACCACAATCCAACCCGCGAAGCTCAAGGATGCGAAAACTAACTCACCCTTAGCCCTCTTAGGGGCGGCGGTTTCCTCCCTGCGGAGCTTGACGCACTCCTTGGCTACAAGCCTCACAGCCTCCTCGAGCTCGTGGCTAGACAGCGCCACCAGGTCTTTGGTGCCCGCTAGTTGGCTTGAAGCCGTAACCTGCCGACCTACCATTGTGATCCGATCATGTTCGTCCCGGCGGAATCAGTTCAGAGCAGAGGCATCAAATCGGCTCTGCATGTGGGCATCATGTTCATCGTCAGGAGGTTGAGGACGGCCTGGATTTGCCTACAGTCCCCAGGAGATCCGAAGATGATGATCCCCTCCAGGCCTTTGAGCCACCTCGCCGATAAATGCGGGTCGAACCTGTTCTCTTCTGCCAAGGCTGCACAAGACAAGATAACATGAGCAATAACATACGGGGAAGGCACAGACCTAAAAATCACGACCTAGCACTTACTCTACAGGAAAGCTGAGGGAACTTAGAAGTGCTCTCTATTCACCCAAGGGGAGCACCACGCCCCTCCAACGGCATATAGCTTGGCATGGGAGTCCCATTGTTTATCTGACCTCGGCAGGCCCCAGAAGATATGACGTCCCGGCAGCGGTTGGAGGTAAAAGGTGGAATAGGAACTCTTCTTGGGGATGAGGGTGAGCTTGTAAGCATAAAAGACTACCTCCAGGTCAATATGCAAATTATAGGAGTATTGACAGGGCGGAAAGCCCCATCAGAATCATGACTCTGTTTGCGTTCAATTGTATCAGGTGGATCCCCATCAAAGAGAAATTGGTGGACCAGAAGAGGAAGGGGGAATCGCAGCCAGTCCAGATATTTTCTGCCCAAGATGATAGAGCCTTCGGGGGCACAAGGACGAAGATACCAATCCACAGGGCCCTCGACCCTTTGCAGCGTCACTCTACCATGGAGGCAGAGTTGTCTCCTTAGTGAATCCAGCTCTGAATCCACGACGGGGCGTAATTCCTGGTTTTAACTTGAAGCCATTGTTCTGAATACGAGTGAAAGAGGAAAAGTCTCTAGAAGGGAAGAAATCGGAAACCCTAGGATTTTATGAGGCTAGAATGATTGAAGATTTTAGTAAAGTGGCAAATGAACGTAATTGCGGCTTTTATAGAGGAGGAGCCGAAGAGTTTTTCTGGAAAAGGGGAGAGCAAAGGAGACCGAACAGTCGGAACTTCAAAATTCAAACAGATGTCGTGACATAGGATGGCGTGCCTCCGTGTCGGCAAGGAGGAAGCCACGTGCACCCCCCAGATTGGAGGAACAGATAAACGATTTCCCCACTTGACGGGTACGAATCCATCAAGTAGGGAAATGGGGGTAGTTGTGGGACCCGTTCCCAAATCATACACCACGTGAACGATTAAGTGGCAGAACAGGTCACAAACGGGATCCACCGTGTGACAGGTGTCGAGAGTGATTAGCTAAAGGCCACGCGGGTCATACGTGATTTCACAATCGACCGTTGGGCCGTCTGAGGTTAGGGCTGAGCCTATCACAGACCCTGGACAGACTCGGCCCAGTCAGACCCTTACCTCGACAGCTGGGGGGTCAGAAGCCCTAAGAGTCTTCCACCAAAATACGATGGAAAGTAACTCACAACTCCAGACCCAGACAGAGCATTTAATGCGATCTTGGGTAGGCGTGCGCAGGGGGCAAGTCGTCCTGACAGAACGTTGATTTGACCAAATCTCACCCCTGACAGATTCAAACCATAGGAGGCAACGGAAACCAAGCTACAGCGATACAGAGGTGATCACGGTAATCTCGGCCCGTGACCTCTGAGAAACATTTTGAGGAAAAAGGTACTCAGTCCTGAGATTGAGATTCGAATGGTTCATAATCTCCGGACTACATATATATGAACTATACGTTCCCGTTCCCGAGAGGGGCATATATACTTACAAGAAAGAAGTGTATGAAAAAAGTTTACAAGCAATTAACAAACATATATTCATATAGAACTAATTCCTTGCTACCCTGAATCAAAGATAAGCCACTGACTTAAACATCGGAGAGTTTTTGCAGGTAGCCACCCCCACCTCTCCGACCCTGCCTGGAGTTCAGGACACTTTTGGGATAGCGAGGACACGTGGACAGTTGGAGAGAACAGCATCAGCGATTCAGAGACACGGCTGGTGAGAAACCGCTCTAACACATAAAAATAGGAACTGATAATTAACAAATAAAAGAATGAGTCCATGAATATCTCAGTCGCATTATCGTAGGAACTGAAGCTTGCTGGTTGTTAGGAATTTGAATTTGAATGACCAACATTATCTCTGCTTAACAGTCGGTACTCTTAGGTAGCGTTGCTGAAAGCGGTATCTTAGTTTTATAATGTTTATCAATTAATGGTTTTGAAAGAGGCATGGAAAATGTGGAGAACTTTAATGCTTTATTCTGGTGAGTAAGGCAAACGATAAAAAAAAATAAGGAGAATAAAGAAGTACCGATGGGAGCGGACTGGTCCAAATCAAAAGCATTCAAGTCTAATCTTGAAAAAGGTCAATATGGCTCTTGGGATTTCAGTCTTGTTTGGTAATAGGGATAACATTCGTATTTACTATATTAGAGTGGAATTTTAGGGTTTAGGAGCGTTGTAATAGAGTAAAACTTTCAAACCCAGAAAATAAAATTTGTTTCAACGAAACAAAAACTTGTGAAAATGGGTTATTGATATTTCCAATTCCTTGTCTTCTCACAGTGTCTTTCTTTTTTTCTTTTTTTTTTTTTTTGGTCTTCATTGTCAAATTTGTAGGTCTTCGTTGTCAAACTTGTGTAAAGGTTTACGTCTTTTATAGTGTTTAATGTGGTATCATGTTTTGTTCTATAATTTCAGAATTAATACTAAATAGGTTATTAGACGTAAGAGAATAACACCATGGGATCAAGTTGTTCACTAATGTTAAAAAAAAATCACCAAAATTCTATTCACAAGTGACGTGATAATTTTTTTACGAGAATAAAACTATTAGTAGAAAAATATTAAAGTGAAAATAAGTCACCTATCGTGTTTTTAGAAAAGAATTAGAAAAATAAGGTAGGTCCATTTTTTTTAAGATTCAGTATTGTAATTTTTAGCACTTTTTAGAAGGATTTTAGAAAAAATGTCATTTTCTAAAATAGTAATTAATAACCGAGAACTAATTTTTGAGCACTAATAACTAATAATAATCGATAACCAGTTATCAGTTTTCAAACACTAGTAATTATTTTTAAAATAATATTTTTTTTTTAAGAAAAGTGGTACGAGAATTGGAAAAAAAAAAATCTAACCCATCGAATTTTTGTAATTCTTTTTATTTTTGTAGATAGAAGTAATACAAACCCAATATTAAATCAGTTATGGTATTATTAGAGATGTCAATGTGGGCCAACCTACATTCCAAAAAGAAAAGTATGGTACTAGTCCAGTTCATCCCACATTAATGTAGGCTTGAGCCAGCCCGGTACATATAATAAGAGCCAAGTTGGGTATCAACAATAAACATATCGATCCAGCCTAACCCGAGCCATGTGTAAGCCTGTATTTAACCATTTTATATATAATTTTAAATATAATTTTTAATTATTTTTTTAAAAAAAAATCTTAATTAAATATTTTCATTTACATGTTTTTTCTGTTATTTATTTACTTGTTAATTTATTTAAATTTTAAATGAATATGAATAAGTTTTTTTCTATTTTATTCTAATAAAAAAACAAGGCGATAATTTATTCTCTATTAAATAGTAATGTTCAATAAAATTTAAAAATATTAAAGTATATTATAACAACGAAATTTAGCCCGCATATACACGATCCACTTAGACACAACCCATTGAGGTCCACATAAAATGTGGACTAGACCTAAGGCTGGCAATTTGTGTTCACAAGTCGTATTTGTATTGTGTCGATGTATATGTATAACAGGTAAATTCTTAATCCGAACACACAAACACGACCCGTGTAACCCATTTACTAAATAGGTCATATTGATACATGACCCGGGACTCGTGAATGCGACTAAAACACGACTCGTTTAATAAAGAACCTTATAGAAATATGACCAAATTTTGGACCTAATTCAAGTAAACATCATTTTCATTAAATATTATAGCAAAATATCCGGTATATATGTTTATATACTAAGTGTAAAATTTTATATACTAAGTATAAAAAATTATATACCCAATATATTTCAATACAATAACGAAAATTAGTAGATAACAAGATATGTTATCCATCAAGTGTTGAAAATATATATATCTGGATATTTCGCTATAAAATTTTAAAAGTTGATATCTACTTAATTAAATTTAAAATATTAGGCATCCACCTAAATTTCTCTTTAAAATAAATAGGTCAAAAATTATAACACGACCCATTTACTAAACAGGTCATTTTCATGTTAGCAGGTTCAACCCGAATACGATCCGTTAATTAAACAGATTAATATCTCTAACCCGAACACGATTAAACTAAACCCAAACTCATTAATTTCGTATGAATTTTGAATCGTGTTGTCGTGTCGTATCACAAATTGCCAGCCCTAGTTGGATCTATGGATCATGCTGAGCTCCTGATAGGAATAGGGTCAAGCTTAGATACGGTACAAAACCCGTATAAATATCAAATATTTGGCCCGACCCACTTTATATCTCTAGGTGTTATTATATTAGCTAACTAGAAGCATCAAAATCAATTTATTAATCACTCGATGTAGAAAAATGTGACTAGATAAATTAATGCTACAGTTACGCATAGCCTATTAGGCCAACAATTAAAAAAAAAAAAAAAAAAGAGTTCTGAAAAGAAAAAAGAAAAAAAGAAAAAAAGAAAATGTTGGATTTTTTTTTTTTTACTAAACAAGAAAATATTAGCCCTATTAAATAAAAATCATTAGTTACGCTCTTTTTACAAAAAATAATAATAATTGGCTGTATTACATGTCTAGTAAGGAGAGAATCTCATTCTCCTAACGCCCCTGCTATATTGTATCTTTCCTCTGTTTGGTGAGCAGTAAAGCTGGCTTGGGTTCCCTCTGCCCAAGGCTGGAACCAACTTATTCTTACAGCCAAACACTTTCTGAAAACCTGATTCTCTCTCTTCCTCTTTCTCAAGTGAAAAACGAGGCTGTAGTGTATACCAAGCTCTGTTCTGTTCTGTTCTCTTTTCTTTGAGGGTTCTCCAGTTCTTCTCCTCAACAACAATGGAGAAGTCTCAAAAGAAGCATGTGTACCTCTTCTACTGTGCCGAGTGTGAAGGCCTTGCCCGCAAAGTTGCTTCTGAGTCGGACTTCATTACTCTCCGGACTATCAAATGGAGGTCCTCTCTTTCTCCATATACATATTTTGGTGTACTTCTTTTAGTGTTACGCTTTCAATATTTTACTTCATATTTTCTGTCTGTTTTTCTGATTTGTTTATCTTTTTACTCATAAACTAAAGACGGGCACTTTTCTTTTGAGCTCAATTATCAAAAAGAAAAGGTGGGTTTTTTTTATTTATAATATA
The DNA here is from genome assembly GCA_002914805.1 of Parasponia andersonii. Lineage (NCBI taxonomy): Eukaryota > Viridiplantae > Streptophyta > Magnoliopsida > Rosales > Cannabaceae > Trema > Trema andersonii. The sequence goes on along the minus strand of JXTB01000871.1, from coordinate 36,105 downwards.
TATTTTTTTCAATGTGAGTATGTTAGTAGATTAAGAAATATTATAGGAAATAGATGTAGAAGAAATATATTGGATTGTAAGGGAAAACTTATCAGAGTGAGTGATGAAACTTGTAGTACTAGAAAGGTTTTTGCTTTATGGCATTTGATTATGGAGAGTGATATGGTTCTGAGTGAAAATGAAGCACATAATTTTATTAGAATTATATTGAGGCTGCATATTAGTAAATATTGGAAATTTGACTGAGCCGTAAGTTTTGGAATGTAATTCAGATTTTCATAGCTTGGTTTTTAGTGTAATTAAGGAATTTTAATGGAAACAGATGTTCTGGTGTTCAGAAAGTTATGAATGTGGTCCAAAACCATTCTATGTGCTTGTGGACTCTTTTAACTCTTCCCTTCAGGTCATTGATATTACATTAATGTAATTTTTTTCAGTGCTTTTTATGTTTACCTCAAGTCCTTGAGCTAGTTTTAAAAAGAGGGGAATAAAAAAAAAGTTTGTTCTGGGGCAAGTCCCAAGATAGTAGCAAAATTGAATTAAACATGTGATTAATTAGTTTAAATCAGATTAAAACAAAGCTATACTAGAGGTATTTTAGGGGAGCAAGTAGGGTATTTACCTTATACCCTAAATACATTTAGAGGTTTCTAGAAGAAGGATTGAGTATGCAAAATCGAAGAGTTTGATCACTGTTGCATGCAGAAACACCAAGCTCAAAACCAGGTGGTATTTTGGTATTGATCCATGGTTTCTAGCTGAAATCAGCCAGCTATCAGCAGCCTATTTAATCCCAAGAGAATTTGTTGGATCATAAGGAATTGTTTAGCAAATATAGGAGGATTTAGCAGCTGGTATTGCATAAATACTAGCTGCAGTTCCTGCTTTGCTAAAAAAAAGAGGGACAAACTCGCCACTTGGCAAAATGTTCCCCTCTCAATCATCACGTTTTGTTCCCTTGTTCCCCATGCTAATGATTGTTCTTAAAGCTTATAAGTACTACTACATTCATCTGCAAAAGCAGAGACATTCCAGCCTTTTTTAGAGCGTCTCTTGGTCCCAAAATACTTCAATCAACCTCTCCCTCTCTACTCCTCATAGTAATCTATTTTCAGCTACTAAAAGTTATTTTAATTCTGTGTTTTGTTCTACCCAACACCCCAGAAACAATTTTAAACCTCTTATATGTTATCTAAAAGCATGATTATCCATTACATATTTCAATCTAGTATTTTATCTATGGGCTGAACACCTGCATTTCATCATTGCATGCATGATCAGCTGGGTTTTGTCACCAACAGCAGCTACAAAGTTCTTTCTTCGGACATAGTATCTTTTAAGCTAAGTTTTCACTTTTCTCTTTTATTTAAAATATTGTTTTATCCTATGTATGTGTTTAAAATAGCAGCTGATCATTATGGGCATGCATATACATCTTTAGTTTGATCACTAAGGGTTTATATGTTGTGCTTTATACACTTAAGCTCACAATTAGCATGATCTAATTTCTGATCAGCTTATAAAGAGCAACATTTTATTAATCCTATTATCATCAGATTCATATGTATCTCTTCTAAAAATTCTCTTTAAAGAACTTTATAAGAATTAAGTCATTCAAAGGCCCCGTTCACTATGTTTGAGGTAATTTTTTGTTAAGTTTCTTAATATATCAATTTACTCTTTATCTGCTGTTATATTTAATTTTCAGCTCCTATATTTATATTAATTCCTTTAGTTACCAAGTTGTTTATATATTTCCTAATTGTTCTAGCTATCTATCATATATATAGCCTATCCTAGAATATTATGCTCATTTATGCTATATTATGCATTTGTAATCTTTGAGTAACATATAAGTAAACATATATTTTCAGAGTTCAAAAATTACCACGAACATATTTAAAAGGCGACTCCACTAGGGATGTTCTCAGTTTCATAAAGTTCTATTTGCATATTATTACATTTTCATCCATCATTTGCATTCTAGAATATTGTTTTGTTTCTTACTCCTCAAAAGAGAGAAGAATGATTAACCCACCAAACCCACCACCTATTCCACCATCTTTACCACCACCACCAACTTTACCACCAACAACTGTTGAGAATTCTGTTCAACAGAATGATGGCGATTTTGGAAAGTCTTCAACAAGATGTCAACATGTTAAATAGTAGGAATAAAGTGTTGAATGGAAATGAGAACAATGGTTCTCATGTTGGTCCATCTAATTAGAATGTAGTAGGATCAAGCACACCACTGGTCCAAGCAACCACTGGTCCAAGCAGGAACTCCTACTACTCATGTTACCCTAGTCACAGTGGCATCTCCAGTAGACATTCTTGTTACTACAACTCATGAACTGGGCCCCGAGTATCTCACAAAAGAACAAATCCTTGAATTGTTCAAAACAAATTCAACCAGTAAGGAGGATAACAAGGTCAAATTCCAACCACCTTGTCCAGCTCACATGTTATCCAAGCCTTATCCCAAGGATTACGTCAATCCTAGGTTTAGGAAGTTTGATGGCAAGAGGGGAAATGCTAAAGAACATGTGATAGGATTCATAGATGATTTAGGGAGCTATGCTGAGGATGAAGATTTAAGAACGAGAGTTCTCTAAGTCTCTTATAGATAGAGCCTCTTCTCGGTTTGTTGCTTTGCCAGCTGGTAGTATTAAGAATTGGGATGAATTAGTGGAAATCTTTTGCACCAAATTTTTTGTCTCAGAGTCCGAATATACTTTGAGTGATCTTTATTTTGAGAAACAAAGGGGTAATGAATCTTTGAAGGCTTATGTCAATAGACTTAAGGAAAAGGCTCTAGATTGTGAGGAGATAATTGGAGAGTCACAGTTAATCAAATTATGTGTTCGGAGGATGGATTCAGAGTACAGGCTTCACATTGAGAATCACGTACTTTCTAATTTTGTTGAACTTATGGAAAAAGTAAAGCAAATAGAAATCACAGTAATTGAAGAACGAAGAAAAGCCCTTAGAGATAGGTCTGGTGACGAATGGAATAAGTCGGCTGCTTTTAAAAGGAAAAGAGAAGTATCAATGGTCGAGCAATACAACAGTGGTTCATTTTCAATCCCACCTGAAATACCTTTATATTAAAATTAGATAGAAGCTTTAGTCCTGGCATGGTTGAAAGATGGAGAACTGAGAGATATGCCTGTCGATAAGCTTCCTATCCTAGAAGATAAAAGAAATCCCAAGTATTGCGTGTTTCACAAGAAGATAGGCCATTCCACTCCGGATTGATATGCAGTTAGAAAAAAATACCATTATAAGGTTAGCAAGGGAGAAGTGATACAAAAGCAGTTAGCAGACACCAATCCTTTTCCAAACTATGGGAAAGGAGGACAAGTAATGGCATATGTCGCAATGGAGAATGATAATCAAGGAAGTGGCATTGAAGCTTCAAGCTGTTTGACTTAGAAGTATTAGAAGGACCCTATGGAGCAACAAGAGTCAAACCAAGCAAACATATAAAGCCTTAGTGCTCTTGGGCAAATCAATCATGAGTCCTAGTGGCTCCTAGGCAAACATCAAATATTAAAGTCCTAGTGCTCCTAGGCAAATCAACTAAAAGTGCCTAGTTCCTAGGCACCTATTCAAGTCTTGGTGCTCCCAAGCAAATTATCAAGAATCTTGATGCTCTTAAGCGACCATTTAAAAGTCCCAGTGCTCCTGAGCATATCAATCTAAAGTCTCAGTGCTTCTGGGCATGTCAATCAAGAGTCCTAGTACTCCTAGGCAACCATTTATAGTCTTGGTAATTGCAGGTAATTTTTGAAAGTCACTTAATAGAATTACATACTTTGAACAGATAGTTATATATCAATGACTGGGGACCAAAAGCTGCAAAGCTTTTAGTACCTGATCAACTAACGTGCACAATTTCAGAAGTCAATTAAAAACACTAATATGTGAGCAGCAGCTTGATGTACTAATAATGGTATCAAGTATGAGACACTTCGAGTCCTTTAATGGTCTTTATTTATACTTTATTGCTTGATTATCTTAATTGAGTCAACTTTAGAATTTATTGTGAAAACATCGAATTTATATCATGTTCCATTAAATGGATAATTTGATGATTATTATGACTCAGTAAATTCTAAATTAACTTGTTTATATCTTACCCAAGTTGTGATTATGCTATATTATGGGCTAAATGGCGACTCTTTTAGAGATATTCCTATATTATCAATTATGTTACTTATTAAGACATTTATATGAGCATATGCATGATAAGTGTCTCAATGAAACTTGTTTCTATAGCTTATACTTCTTAAAGGTATGAATACATGATTATATGATAAATGCCACATATCCTATGATGATTGTGCTAATATGCTTTCTACACTATTAGATTAAGTTCTTGGATCACGAAGTAACTATTGTGGCATGTACTTACTAGTTGAATGATTAAGTGTACTGTGTACATACAAGCATCCGAGGAGCTAAAATCTTAGTGATATGTATGTTTTGAACTTCATGGTATTTATGTGACAATACAATGCTAGATGATAGGGCATGATTAGCATGAATCCAATGTTGAAATGTGACTAGACATGCTACTTGAATTTGTACATGTAATGCTAGTAAAGAGCTAGAATAAGGAATTAGAAGAAGCCTCTCACATTGATGAAATGGGGGAGCTTTGATTGGAGAAATTTGAATAGAGAAGGCAAGAACACGAGTGAGTTCTGAAGAATGGTCACATTCCTCATAACTCAGGAGACTTAATGTTCTGGGGTAAGTCCCTAGATAGTAGTAAAATTGAATTAAACATATGATTAATTAGTTTAAATCAGATTAAAACAAACTATACTAGAGGCATTTTAGGAATTAGGAAGCAGGGTATTTACCCTATACCCTAAATACATTTAGAGGTTTCTAGAAGAAGGATTGAGTATGCAAAATAGAAGAGTTTGATCACTGTTTGCATACAGAAACACCGAGCTCAAAACCAGGTGGTATTTTGGTATTGATCCATGGTTTCTAGCTGAAACCAGCCAGTTGTCAGCAGCCTATTTAACCCCAAGAGAATTTGTAGGATCATAAGGGATTGTTTAGCAAATGTAGGAGGATTTAGCAGCTGGTATTGCGTAAATACTAGCTGCAGTTCCTGTTTTGCTAAAAACCAGAGGGGCAAACTCACCACTTGGCATAATGTTCCCCTATCAATCATCACCTTTTGTTCCCTTGTTCCCCATGCTAATGATTGTTCTTAAAGCCTATAAATACTACTACATTCCTCTGCAAAAGCAGAGACATTCCAGCCCTTTTTAGAGCATCTCTTAGTCCCAAAATATTTCAATCAACCTCTCCCTCTCTGCTTCTCGTAGTAATCTATTTTCAGCCACTAATAATTCTCTGTTTTGTTCTACCTAATACCCCAGAAACAATTTTAAATCTCTTATATGTTATCTAAAAGCATGATTATACATTAAATATTTCAATCTAGTATTTTATCTATGGGCTGGACACCTGCATTTCATCATATTGCATGCATGATCAGCTGGGTTTTATCACCAACAGCAGCTACAAAGTTCTTTCTTCGGACCTAGTGACTTTTAAGCTAAGTTTTCACTTTTCTCTTTTACTTAAATATTGTTTTATCCAATGTATGTGTTTAAAATAGCAGCTGATCATCATGGGCATGCATATACATCTTTAGTTTGATCACTAAGGGTTTATATGTAATGCTTTATACACGTAAGCTCACAATAAACATGATCTAATTTCTGGTAAGCTTGTAAAGAGAAACATTTTATTAATCCTATTATCATTAGATTCATATGCATCTCTTCTAAAAATTCTCTTTAAAGAACTTTATAAGAATTAAGTCATTCAAAGGCCCCCGTTCATTATGTTTGTGGTAATTTTTTGTTAAAGTTTCTCTAATATATCAATTTATTCTTTATCTATTGTTATATTTAATTTTCAGCTCCTATATTTATACTAATTCCTTTAGTTACCAAGTTGTTTATATATTTCCTAATTGTTCTAGCTATCTACCATATATATAGCCTATCCTAGAATATTATGCTCATTTATGCTATATTATGCTTTTCTAATCTTTGAGTAACATACAAGTAAACATATACTTTCAGAAAATTACCACAAACAAAGTTGTTTTTGCATTTGACCTGATTTGGTACTTATTCATAATATAAGCTTCAAGTCTTTCATCTTCTTGTACAGTTGTCATGAATATTAATGCTGCATTTTCCTAGAAGATAAAGTAATGAATGGAATCCATATAACCTTCACATATTAATTTTGATCAGCCATAGCAGTACTCCTAGGACATTTCTGCAAACAATTAGCTGTCTCAGATGTCTAGGAGCATGATGCTACATTTTTTTCATTTTTTTTAATTTCAAATTTTCAGTATGTTGACACTCATCATTTACGTTTATTTAATTTTGAAAGAGTGTGGAGTTATTACCTGTATTTGCCATCTGGCTACGAAACCTGAAAGTTTAATGTGCCGATCCTATTTTCCTTTGTTTTTTTGTGTTTTGTTTTTGTCATCTGTTATTAAATATACCAAGTTTAACTGTAGAAAGATGTGTTTATCTAAAAACGAGTTGTAACATAGATGGATTTCTATTTATATACAGGAATTTTGACGATGGATTTCCAAACATTTTCATAAACAATGCACAGGATCTCAGAGGTCAACATGTTGCTTTTCTGGCATCCTTTAGCTCCCAAGGAGTTATCTTTGAACAGCTTTCTGTAATTTATGCACTTCCGCGGCTTTTTGTTGCCTCCTTCACTTTAGTATTGCCTTTCTTTCCAACCGGCTCTTTTGAGCGAATGGAAGAAGAAGGGGATGTAGCCACTGCATTTACCCTTGCTAGGATGTTGACAAATATTCCCATCTCAAGAGGAGGCCCAACTAGTTTAGTTATATATGATATACATGCTTTGCAGGTTTGTCTTACGCTTTAAATGATTGTTATTTTTACTTCTTTTGTTTCTTATTGATAATTTCTCTTCTTTAGTATGAGAAAAGAAATCAAGTTTTATAGTTTTTCTTGGAAATTTAATTGATGTAAGAGAGAGCTTAGAGGGGTTATATTACTACTACTACTACTACTACTACTACTATTATTATTATTAGGGCATGTCAACTATAGGGCTCCCTTAAAATAGACCTAAGTAAGGCCACCAAATCTTAGCCATGTGATTTGAAATCAATGTTTCTGATCGGTGCAGTAACAAAAATCGCTCATTCACTGTTCTTTAATTATTTTATGTCCTCTTTCGGTTGCGAAGCATGATTCTCGGAGAAGTTTGTTTATTATTATTAATCCATTTGTCATTAAAGTGTCTTGTGACCAAACTCCTATTTTGGCAGATTGGTTAATTTATCTAGTTCTAGGCCATTTCCTTTCCATCTTTTAATAAGTTGCTGGTCATCCAAATTAGTGTTCCCCTTGCTGTCATGCCAGGATTCAGTTGATGACAAAGTGGTATCATACTTTTTCTAATGATCACAGTAGAAGGATGTTTATTTTAATAAAAGTATCTGTATGATTAAGAGAAATTTGTGGATAACCTTATGCATACAACGGTAAGAAGTTGAGTGCAAATCAAATCATTAGCATTCTCCAATTTCTGTGAATGGCCCTATATAAGTCCTCTCCTTTTTGACGATGCATGGTCACCGTCTTTATTGCTATGAGGTTAGTAGTATCTATGAGATTGAAATGTTTGCAGTCCTAACTCTCTGTATTAGTTTTTGTTTAGATATCAATTCTTAGACTGATTATTTCTTTTGGTAATTCTTAATGTGTCTATGCTCCTTATCTCTAATGCAGGAAAGATTTTACTTTGGGGACCATGTTTTGCCCTTGTTTGAGACTGGTATTCCTCTTTTAAAGCAACGTCTGCACCAGCTTCCTGACTCTGACAATGTACGTATACAACTCCACCTTGATAGTCTCTTAGCTCATACAAGATGAATAACAGGCCTACATACATATGTGTACTGAAATACTATCTCCAAATGATTGACAACTCATATCCAGGGTTCTTTTTATTTTTATGAAGTAATAGTTGTTGTGCATCAATTCTAAAGTTAAAAGAAGTATCCAATATTGATTGGTCAAGTCATTTACTCTCATCAAAATTTGGTAGATCTTTGAAGAATTGATATGGTAAATGGTTGCTCACCTGTTTTGAAATTTGTTATCAGTGATCATCATCTTCGTTCTAATTCTTGTCCTCTCCCAGATAGTTGTTGCATTTCCTGACGATGGTGCTTGGAAGCGATTTCACAAGCAGTTGGATCATTTTCCCATGGTTGGTTTTGGATTTTGCTGAAATAAATGCTAATTAGTTGCATATCTTATGTTAACTACTTAATAATTTCATTGAACTGCAGGTGGTTTGCGCCAAGGTTCGTGAAGGCGATAAGAGGATGGTTCGGATCAAGGAGGGAAATCCTGCTGGTTGTCATGTAGTAATTGTTGATGATTTGGTCCAATCTGGAGGCACCCTGATCGAGTGCCAGGTAGGCCTTCAGGGGGATATTCTTTTGAAGCATGAGCCTAAATGCTTTTTATATAAGATGGCCAACTTACAAATTTTTGAATATGGCATCATTCTTGTTCTCTCACGACTTTGCATCTTCAACCAATTGTACATGACGTGTACATCATAGCTTAAAAACATCTTAAAAGCTTAATTGCTTAAGCTTCTTGATTATTCAACATTTCCTCTTTGCTTTCTGCCAGAAAGTTTTGGCAGCTCATGGCGCAGCGAAGGTTAGTGCTTATGTTACACATGGTGTATTTCCTAAGCGTTCATGGGAGCGGTTCACTCACAAAAATGGTTAGTACTTGTTTTCTTTTGTGCTTTCATTGAGGATGGTAGTAGTACTTGTTTTCTTTTGTGCTTTCATTGAGGATGGTAGACTCTACCCTTAAAGAGTGGACTGATCTTATTGCCATTTGATAACATTTTTAGATGGCTTGGAGAAGGCATTCGAATACTTTTGGATCACAGATTCTTGCCCGCTTACAGTCAAAGCCATAGCCAATAGGGCTCCTTTTGAAATTATAAGTCTTGCAGGATCTATTGCTGTCGCTCTGCAAACTTAATAATGCATTTGCAGGACTACAGATACTGTGGGGGAACAAGGATTAAGACCGGCTGTGGCTGATTCTGTTGTTTTGCAGGGAAAGTTATGTAATTTTAGGCCTATTTCATGCCTTTTTTTTTTTTTTCCCTTGTTTTTGAAGTGACTATTTCATGCTTTTGGTACTTATCCAATGCAAATTTGAAACACTTAATTTGCTTTATGAATCTCTTGTTCTCTGTTTATCGTTTTATGCAAATATTTCGTTTAAAAACACCTGATATTCCAATTTTACTCCACAACTGAAACTGCCCCTTTTATTTGGCAATTCAAAGGGAATGGAACACCCGCATTCATCAAGAGGAATGGAACCAGTGCCCTCTAGAGTCCCAGTCCTTTCTGAATTAGTCACTTTCTTTTATTCTCATTTTCATATATGCACTTTGTAGGTAATTACGTAATATGAAAATCATTGAGTACATGATATGTAATACAATGAGATGAGATCAAGAAACGCTCATAAAACATCTGTACAAGCCTTTTATATCATCCAATTCACACTTTTTCTCTACAAATCTTACACGACAAACACTAGCACATGAACAATATATAATTCATCTCCCCCCAATTTATACAAATTGTTGATAGCCCCTAAACCCTGAACCTGACCGACTTTTATTGATATTAACATGTAAACAAATTTGCAGATGGATTTTAAAGACCCTTAGCAAAAAACAGACAATAGAAAAGAAAAACTCCAAAGGAGATGTCCTGCACAAAGCGGCGAGCAATGCATATAGCTGCAGAGAGACTTCACAATTCAGCAATATGCTTCACCTTATTCTTCTCCCCTGGTTGAATATCAATTTGTTACTCTACACAAACAAAAACGCTCTCTGCCTCTTTTCTGCGACATTTTCCATGAACATTATGAAGTATCCATAACTTAAAAAGTGGACACCACCATGATATGAGCAATGATACACGATTCCTCGGCTTCTCTTCTACAATATACACTTAAGATACCTACGAACCAGTTAGCATCACCCTTAAGATCACCAATACATTGTCAAAACTCGGACCTCTCATCCAGACTTCCCCTTGGGCTGTCAAGTGGATCCCCTATATAAGACCCATCTGGCTGACGAATGCATATATTCAAATTGCTGGAAATAAAAGGTTCCTGGAGGATCAAAAGACGTGTGGAGAGGGTCAAACAATGTGTCCAGAAGACAAATACAAGAAGTAATGACTTTTTTCTAGAAAATTCAAAGCAGAAAATAACCTTATCGCTTTTCATAATTTGCCCCAATCTTGTGAAAACACAATTTGATGCCAGGTCCTTGGGATTCAACACCAAGAGACCTTTACTAACTTAATTTGTTGACATCTTCAAGAAATATAACTCCTAACAAACCATATACAAATTAGAAAGCTCTAATGAGCTTATCTAAATTGTAGAACAGGTATAGCACAAATGATGACAAAACAGACCACTTGTAAATTAAAAAATTCAAAAGCTTTCAAAAACAGTAAAACATGTATAGCGAAATGATGAGCATTGCAAGGAATTGCATAATTTCGGTACTTGGGTCAAGATGATGGGAAAAAAAAAAAATCAGCGGAAGAGAAAAAGAGGAGGGAGTTCAGTAAGTCAAACATATAACCTGATCACCAGTATGTTGACCCTCTGAGTGGAAGAGAATTGGCCGACATCGCTTGTCTTCATTCATTAGACTTGAATTCTGAAAGTGTGTCACTAGGGCAATCTTACCTTGGATTCGTGCATATGCCAATGAAGCAACTTTCTCACTATTAAACTTCTCCCACTTCTTCCCATTAAATGCCTGCAATAATTTATATTGATTAGTAAACCAGAAAACTTAAATTAGGTAATTTAAACAAGCATGTGACTTTTAGGAATTCATGGACAGCTTGAAGTTTTATTTTCCAACAAAAGAGAAGGTATAAAGGGGCAACCTTATAGAAGGGAATAATGTGGGAAGGAGACACCATGTTGATGAAGGCATAACCCACATTGCACTTATTCTGTAATTAGGAGTGAAACCATTAGCATCAATCCAATTCAAAAGGATTACAGAACTTAGCTCAAATAAGCCTTAACCTCAACTACTAGGGTCCAAAAATGAACAGTACTTTTACAGTGATTAAGGTAATTAATCAGACAAAAGAAAGCATTGAGAGTCTGCAGAAATAGAATACCTTGAAATCAATTGGCAAGTATAGGAAATCATAAGTGCCCCGGTGATTTTCATCAATAGCAGCCAGCAACATCTTTGAAGTGTACCTAATAAGATGGAAATGAGGAGGTAGAACATATGCATATTAACACCTTAATTTATTTGCTTAAATAAAAACAACATAAAATAAAAAATTTCTTACTTATTGGGAATATTTTTTATCATCAAAGTAGTCCTAGTATCCTCCCCGCTGATAATTTTGTCTAAATCGAGCTGGTACTGCTTCTTGCTGTCCAAATTCCCATTATTTTCAACTCGTCGACTTCGACTACGTTCACCTAACCCCTCACCACTGGTTGATGGAGAACCTGTGTACGAACCATTCCCAAAGAAAACTGAACCAGGATTTGCCAAAGACAGCATTTTAAAGCTAGGTAAACCGGTTTCAGTAATATTTCCCGGAAGACCAACTCCAGCACTCAAAGGTGCATGACCACCAATATTCACCCTATAGTTCCCATTGTTACGGTTTAAGCCAACACCTCCAAATCCAACTGGACTCATGAAAGATGTTTCTGGAGACTCTGGGAAGTAGCCAAAGTGCCTATCAAGAGGAACACCAGACGGAGCAGATCCCACATGATGGTTAGATGATCCAATGAAAGAGCCAGGTCGACTAGTGTACGGCAATCCCTGTCCCTGTCCATTGGACGAGAAAGGGCGACTACCGGATGATATTGGCCAAGCAGATGAAGTTGAACGCTCAGGATAAGGGGTTGGACTACCCCAGAGAAATTGAGGACCTGACAATGTTCCAATACCAGATGGATTTGAATTTGATTCACCAAAAGAAATGGGTCCAGGGCTTGTGCTCAATTTCTGATCAGTAAAGGAATGTGAATGCTGATAGGATGCTCCTTGTGATGATACAGGGTTATATATTTGATTTGCAGCATTAAACCTTCCCTGGTCCTTGCCAATTGGTGCAATCTTCGGAGAGTTAGATACATGAGGTGGGAGAATTGAAGCTAACCCAGTCAAGTGGTTGCTACTTACAGGGCTGAGACTTCCTAAACCAGGAGACTTACTAAAAGCATGCATGGGATTATGTTCAACTGGACTGCCAAATTGCCAGTTACCTGTCACCAAAGAAGCTATTTCAGCTTATAACTTGCCATGCATCTCAAATGAGCACGAAAAAAGTTCTGAGATCACTTGAAGTACAGGTAGATATCTACCTGGAGGAGAGTCGGTTATTGGTGAACCCACTTGTGGTCGGAAACTTCTAGCTTCATCTTGCTCGAGCTCTTGACTCAATTGTTGCATTAAGCTAACCAAAAGGAATAATAAAATATGCTATGTTAACCAACTTAATCAACAAATATATATGTGAAATGAAAAAGAAGTGGATTCAACATACAACGTAATATAAGCCTAATAATCCAAACACCATAGGCAAAGTGGTTGATTAGAGGGATAACATTGTTTGCATAAACTACCATAGCAAGAATGGAAACAATCTGAAATGGAAGCAACTTCTACTTCAAGAAATTCAGAGAAATTCTACTGACAAACAAGGCAACAGGAACCGAGAAACTATTCAAATTATATCAGATAAACAAACATCTAGACAGGAAAATTGTCACATGCACATAACATAAAACCATATGCAACATCAACTTTGTTTGTTTCTCAACTCTGTTTCTTTTATTTATTTCCATTATTCACAATTTCACAGTCATAGTCCTACAGACTCGAGATTTATGACTAGAACTGAGTTCCTCCAACCTTATAATCCACTGAGAAACCATGACTTGTTCCATTGGAAAGCATAGTGATAATATCCTGTAAGTTATAAACTATAATCCTGCTACCTGCAGAAAGTTCTCCCAACAATTCAAGTGGAAAATCATTCCAACACTTTAATTTGGTGAGAAGACAAGCCCAAAATTCGGATAATACCTAATTTTGATTCTATTCTTATGTAACCATCCAATAAAAAAAATCAATTTCGCAAATTCCTCTAGGACTCTTCATTTAGTGCACAGCTTTCATTATATAAAATAAACAGAGAAAGTTTATCCATTTATCAATCACCATAATCCGTATCACATGAGACCAAGACTTTAGTTACTTTTTTTTTTTTTCAGGTTGTAATCAACTTAAATGCAGGAGCACTTGCAATTTGAATGTCTAACACAAATAACTAAATAAACAGAAAGAGAAGCCCGCTTACTTTCTACGAGCTCCACCAGGACGGCTTGGTTCAAGTTTTATGCGTTTCCCAGCTATGTCACTCCTATTTAATGCCCTGAGGGCTGCATCAGCAGCTCGAACATCATAAAATTCTATGAATTTATGGTGTCTCTTGTGTGGTGTTTCTCTAATCTGTGAAGAAAAATCAGAGTTAATAACCAAACAAATAACAATGGTACATTCCTTAAAAATAAAGGGGAGGCATATGTACTAGATGAACCTAGAAATTATGAAATCCATACCTCTTTGACCTCTCCATAAGCCCCAAATATTTGACGAAGCTCATCATTTGATACCGATGCATCTAAGTTGAATACTACAAGAGTTCCTTGGTTAATATCCTTTTCTGACGGGTTATCCTGGAACGTTAGCAGAGAAAAGATGCATTATGTGGATGCCAATAAATTTAACCATTCCAAACCAAACCATATGAGAGGCATTCTAAAACAAACCTTGGGAATTGAAAAATGAATATCAAGTTTTCTCCGTCTCAAGGGTTTATTCTGCAATGCACGCATTGCGGTACGAGCAGCTCGAATGTCATAGTAAGATATCATCACAAAGCCTCTATGCTTGCACGCAGTATACAAAGTTCTAATATCTCCATATTGCTACCAAAAGGGGAAGGGGAAGGGTTCCATAATCAATAAACAATGAAGTAACTGAAATAAATATGACCATTCACATACTTAAAGAGAAAGAAACCACACCAGAAAGGCAATGAAAGAACTCATAAGTATTCACTTTAACCATCTTCATGTTAGATTAAGTACAAGCAAATTTTTATTCTAAATGAGGTCCACTACTTTCGAAGTCTGACCCAAGAATCTAATCCCTAGCTACTTGGAGCTATCACAACTTCTTTGCTTCCAATTTAATAACTTAATAAATACCAATGGTTTCAGAATGAGAACTTATGAAGCAGACCAAACTAACAAATTGAAACTATCAAAGATAACGTACAGAGGACTAATAAAATCAGGCAGGCATGGTTTAATGAGATAAATGCAAAATACCTCAAAGAGAGATCTCAATTCAGAGTCCTCTACATTACTATTAATATTGCGAACAAACAAGGTTCTTGATGGATGCTCCCCGTAAGGGTGCTCCCCAGCCACAGTTCCCGCGCCATTTGGAAGTGAATAATGACTAATACCATTTGGAGAAACCCCATCAGTGATGCTCATTTTAGATATTCCAATACTAAGACCTTCTTGGGGTTCAAAGTCCATCTCCATTCCCCCTCCATTGCCAAAAACGTCATAATCTTCCATGTCCTCAAGCTGATTAGGCAACCCACTGAGGTCAAAATCTTCAGTCAACCCAGCTAAAAGCTCATCTTCATCATCAGGAAGGATGTTTCCAATTTCAATTGGGTCAACATCTTCAAGAGGATCTTTACTCCCTCTTCCTTGTTCAAGCTTGTTTAAATTAGGTAGCCCGTCATCAATTGATTTACCACCAGTTCTCAGATCAGTAAAATTCACTGAATATGGACAAAACTGAATCTCAATAACAATTATATAAGATTGGGATCAAAAATGGAAAAGACACATACACTTCTCATGGGGAAGGACGGGCAATGAGCTAGAAAACAAGCTGGCATCATTTTTTGAATGATATGCATCAGTTTCACGTAAAATCCCCCACAAATTGCTTCCCGTTTTTCTAGGAAAATTAACTGGTGGAATCTCAGAAGGACCTACAAAAGAATCATGAACGAATTCTCAAGAACTCTGATAAACATTAGCAATTTATGTAACAAGGGTGCACATTTGTGTCATGGTTTCATCAACTAAAGAAAAAGAGGGCACCTCCAATATGACTTGATATAGAATCCCCAGAATTCTTCTCCATGTTGATGTTTCACTCTCTGCTAAAAAAATCAGAAAACTCTCAGACTAAAAGAAAGACTGTTAACGCTGTCGAGATGACATACATAGGCCATTAAAACTTGTAATTAAGTTTCTCATTGTTTAAATTTGTCATAAAACAGATCCATCAGAAATGCCTCAAACATAGTATCAACTTAGTTCTCCTTTCTCTTATTTCAAAATGAAAAACAAATTAAGTCAAAAAATTAAAGTTAGTAAAGAAAAGAAAAAGAGCAACAAAAGGTGGTAAGGCATATCTTTATAATGCACACAAGAAGATGCATATTAAACCGGGCCGGGGGGTGGGAGTATCCTGGGTGGGTGAGTGTACGTATGCGCTTGAAATCAAGCAAGCACATATGATTACATATCAGAATATCACACAGTGACTTAACAGGTCTATGGTACAACAACCACATGAATTTACCACAATGGGTTACAATTATAACAGCAGTCTAGTACACAAATAAACAGATAGAACATCTTCTTGCGCAAAAAAATAAAAAATAAAATAAAAATAAATAAAGGGAAGCAGATAGAACATCTTTTCGTCTTCAGACAATTCCAGATCTTTTATTCATACGCTGGATTAGAGTTTTGACTAAATGTTGAATAGACAAAATCTAGGCCCAAATAAGATCATGTGAAGCAAAACCCATCAGACATGTTTAACAAATTAAACAGAAGAATATCGCAAAAATGCAGAACAACAACTAAGCAACTCATACAAAAGAACCAAGTCAACACTGTTCTACCCTCAATTTCTAGCATCATACTATAATCAAAAAAAAAAAAAAAAAAAAAAAAAAAAAAAAAAAANAGAGCAGTACCTGATGAATAAGAGGAGAGAGAACAGAAAGAGAGTAGTTAAAAAGTGCTCATTGGAAATGGGTATACAGCAAAAACCAAAATCAAAAAGCTCTTGACTCATAATCTCATAAAGAGAGAAAATCGTAGTGAAGAAAGAAAGCTATATAGATATAGATATAGATATATATATATATATAGAGAGAGAGAGAGAGAGAGAGAGAGAGAGAGAGAGAGAAAAGAGAGTTTCGTAGAAGCAGAGGAATTTATTTCTTCCACTCTTCTACTTCCTCCTCTCTCGCCGAGAAACCAGAGAGAGAAACTGTAAGAAATTCCCCCTTTGAATTATAAATTAAAAAAAGGTAAAAATTAAAATTTCGAAGAATGAAAAACAGAGGAAAATGATTGGAGGTTAGGGAAGTAGTACCACTCTCTCTGCCAGGAAATTATTATATCAAACCAGAGACAGAAGAAACACCACATTGAACTACAACTCTCCTCACTCAGCAACACTAACACCCCCAAATTTAAAATAATAATAATAATAATAATAATAATTTGAAACGGAAAAAAAAAAAGGACTTTCTCTCTCTTTCTCTAGTTTCTCTGTCTAAGAACTAAAGAATTATTCTGTATTTGAATATCTTTTGGCGTCCGTTGACACACAACGCAGTGCACTGCACATATATAATACGCACAACAATGCTCCGCAACTCTTCACTTCTGAGTTTAAAAAACAAAAAAACAAAAATTGAAAATAAAAAATAAATGAGACTGAAAATTGGGGGGCCTTTTAAGATAATTTGAGGGGAAAAAACATGTTTTTGGACTGAAATTACGAAAAGGGCCATGAATTGGTGTTGATTGCTGCGCCGTCAGTGTGGTCAGTGGAGGACACGTGGTGAAAGACGAGTGGTGGATTGGGTTGTTGTTGGGTATGCTTGTCCTGGATGAATGAGCGGGACTCTGTGGGACCGTGGGAGTGTGGGGAAGGAGGGAGAGTACGTAGGACTGAGTGGAGGGGATTATTGGTGTGGGTGACGTGGTCTTGCGTCGGCTCCATGGGAAGATTCAGCTGCTTTCGCGGACTAATGCGGCTAATAACAGACTCCAATAATATGCCGCCACGACACGTTTCGTCTATACTGGGTCGGGCCTAACCAGGCTCGTTTCTGTACGTGGGCTGGGGTGTATATGTTTTTTTTTGGGTAATTTGCAGCAAAATATCCCTAATATTTAGCGTGTTTGACATTTGGGTTCTTTGTTTTTAAATTTTGGCATTTAAATCCCCAATCTCCAAAATCACTGCATCATTAGTCCTTCCATTTAATTTCTCTGTTAGTTGGTCTTTGCTCCGTTTAAGAAGATACTCAGATGCAATGCAGGAGTGGAGAGAGAGAGAGAGAGTCGTAAATGCCAATGCCAACTTTTGTTCTCTTTTTCTCATCACAACACCAGTTTTTATTATTTCATAATCTATTTCCAAAATGTAGAAGAGCCCTAGTTTGGTAGGAAAGTTGAACACAGATACCCATGAATATGCAAATACCCAACAAAAATAAGGGAAAAAAAAAATAGAAGAATGAACTAGTTTTAATCTGGAGTCTCTAAGATTTATTAGCAGAGCACTCACCACAATTTTCACGTGCTACCTATCTTTTTGGATTACAGAGGGACCTATATGCTTAACTCAAATGGAAGATACAATCAGATTTACGAATTAAACTCATGTTTTGTTTTTTTTCATGAGTTCTGGTATAATACCCTAACCTATTTGTTCTAACACTAAACTTATGGATATTATATATATATATATATATATATATATGAATGTCTATACATAGTTTTACCATTACCAAATCCAATTAATATCCTGAACCTTCTTTATTTGGTACTCTTTGGGAACCTGACTTCTATTTCCCTCAGTTACAAACCCGAACAAACCACAATCTGCCCTCTAAAGCTTTGATATTATCTCAAATTCTTCCTTTAATTTCAATGAATAGAATTTTTGGTTTGCAACTTCAAGTTTTATTGATCTTAAAAGTCAATGGAGATGTTGGGTGATAGTAGGAGACATGGTTTGGGCACTCAAGACTCTGTGGAGGAAGAAGAAGTTTAATAAGGAATGGAAGAGCAAATCGTCCAAGACTCGATTCACCATGCGCCAGGTATTTTGGGCTTCGGAACCGTGAATTTTAAGGGACTGAGATTTTTCCTTTTTCTTTTTTGATTTTGTCAAATATCTCTTCTAATTAGTAGAGCACAAGCCATTTGAGGAAGAAATAAATAGAATGACGAACGGTGCAATGATTTTAGGAGATTAGGGATTTCAATGCCAAAATTTGACGGTCAGAGACCTAAATACTAAACACACTAAAGGTTTGGGATTTTTTCTGTAAATTACCTATTTTTTGGACTTCTTTCAAAAATTCAAGTCCAAAGGTTAAAAGCTGCTTGATTTTTTGGAAAAATCTTAGATTGATTTAGGAGAATATCACTTTTGAAAAAATTTTAAATAAAAATATTATTTTTCACAAATATTTAGAAAAATATCACTTTTTTAAAAATTGGTATTTTTTTGTGATACTTGAGATAACCAGTTGAGTTACTTTTTGTAACTAATATAGTTGTCTGAAATAATATATCAATATCAAGTTATCTAAGACAACATGATTGGTTACTTCAAGTATTTTATCAATTAATAAAAAGTGGTATTTATCTAAATACTTTGGAAAGTGGTATTGTTCTAATTAAATCCAGGATTTTTCAAATAATTTCAAATTTTGGAATTTTTCAAATTTTTTTAGACTTTTACATTAAAAAAAATCTAATTTCCTAATTTTTGTTTTGATGAAATTTGATTTTATACGATAAATTCAAAAAAAAAAGTATTTTAAAATGGTTCTAATTTATTAAAATAATATAACTTTCTAAAATATTTTGATAAATACCAGTTTTTACTATTCAATCAGATAATTGAAGTAATCTGTCAAGTTACATAAGGTAACCAAAGATGTGATCACCTTATGTAACTCAATTGATATCTTAAATAATCTCTAACTCGTTACCTTGAGAACCATTGAAATACTAATTTTGGAAAAAAAAAAATCATATCTTTCTAAATATTTTTTAGAAAATAGAAAATTTTAAAAAGTGATCACTTTTTAAATCAATCCAAAATTTTTCAAAAAAATCAGGCCATCGAGAATTTTTTTTAATCTTTTGGACTTTAGACTTGGATTTTTGTAACAAACCGAGGGAAAATAGTGTGTGTGTGTGTGTGTGTTTGTGTTTTATATTATTTTAATAAATGTTCATTTTTCTCTTTTTATACCTAAATGGCCAAGTATATTTTTTTTATTTTCCACTTGGTATACATACCAAGAATCACTTTTTTATTTCTTATATTGGATACATCATAATTTAAACTTGGTATATACACTGATATAATATACCGTTCATTTTGCTATATCATTAGAAAAATTGACATTTACTCAAAATTGGTCATTTTAGTATAAGACATTTTTTATTAAAATCTCAAATTGTTTGTAGAGATGCAAATGGAGTGGATGGAAACGTAGGCCCATCTAGTCCATATATAGATATAATATAGTAAATAAAATAAAAGAAAAAATATTAATTAATTAATGATAATGTTACATGTTACTCCTAAATTTAAGATTTTAATTTTTTAAGCTTTTGTTTTATGTCTATTTTTTATATCATAACTCTCCCTATATGTATATAATATGTACATTAAAGTAAGTATATTAGGTTGGGTTTACTCTCTTCCATCTAAGTAAAAGTTTCAATATCCGTCCCTACCCTAGACATCATTAGTTATTTGTGATTTTAGTGCAATTTCAATATTTATTCCATTGGTAACTCCAAAATATTCTGAAAAATGGTTTTACAAAAACAATTATTGTAATTTTAAAAATAAAATCAAGAATACAACAGAATTGATATTTTAAAAATTTATTTGGAACTTTACAAGATAATAACATCAATTCATGGATCTTGTTTTACATACAACCTAGAAGCACTTCACCACTTTAAAAACTACTTGCTTATTCGCCGGAACTTATTGAATGATTTGGTGTATGGGCACCTTATTGATTTTGAATAAAAGATGAGCAACATGATCTGGAATATATTTTTTCTTCTTCATAGTTGCACATCTATGATCTTGGGTATCTATCTCCTAATAGCCATGAATGAGCTTAAAATTTCCCTTGGGATAGCTTGGTTCTCTCATACTCCCTCATTTTCTGTTATGTTTCACGTGTAGCACAATCTAAAGACTATGGATGGTATGTAAAATATTACAGATGTTTGGGAGAACTTTTCTCTTAAGCAGTTGAGAGGTATAAATCCTATCAATTTTATTGGGCTCAACGAAAATTTATTTAATTATGGGCCCATTTGAGATTAATTATGGTTGTTGATTTTAGCTTTAAAAGTGGCCAACGAAAAATTTAGAAGTGAAGAGCTTTTGGCAAGTTCATGCTTTTGATCAGCAGATTCTAAAAATTGTTGTGCAATATCCAATTTAAGTTGAATTTGAGAAGCATGGTAAGGATTACTTTTCAAAGCTAATTTATATTTCTATAATATAAATTGTTTAAAATATCACTTTACAAAGCATGTAATCAATCCTAAATGAGCCCTATCAAATATTTAGATGTTTCTTTTAATCAGCACAATAATTTTGTAGATTAAATTTACCAAACGCCTAAATATTTTTTTTCACTGTTGCTTCTTGCTCACACCATAGCTACAACAGGGTTACAACATAGTACAACAATACCAAACTAGCCCTTTGAGCTAGATAAAGAACTTAATGGATCTAAATAGTCTAAGCTCTAATGGACCAATTATGCACAGTTATAATTAGCTCTTAATTATAGTAATGTCTTATCTATTCATATAGGAGCACTCCATTATAAGCTAAATATTGCACTCTTAGACTAAATGTTATATATTTTTCTGTTATGTTAATTAATCGTATTAATTAGCTTGATCTATTTAACATATATTATACTTATAGATATACCTCGAAGCAATGCCATACTAGTAAAGTAAAATTACAGTATTACCCATCTAGTATATAATATGCTCTTAAGTTATTATTTTTAGTCTAATAGATAATAATTGACTATAGTATTTGCATATGTCTTTACAAATACAGTCAAATTCAAAAAGTAAATTTTGAGCGCTTGGTTTTTATCATCTATATCCTTAAAAAACATAAAAGTGACATTATATGTATAGTGTCTGAAGTCATAAAGGGCATTCTCATTAATTCATAAATCTTATTTTCCTAAATACTAAAGTACAAACCACATATTCGGAACTAATCCTTTAATAAGTCAACAAGATAATATTCATGTAAGTAAGCCTGACAATCACTAAGATTAAGTAATCTCACAAATAGTGCTAGATTAGTAAAAAATATAAAATTAAGTTACGACATTTAATCTCAAATTATATTTTCACTCGGTCCAATACAATGTACTTATAATTTTCTTATAATGTATTTCTATATGAAGTCAAATACTTCGATGATTGAAAACTTCATCAATCTCGATAAAATAGACAATATTTTATAGCAAAATAAAATATTCCATCTTTATTTTCAAAATATTAGCTTTTAATTTAGATATAATAAAATAAAAAATTTAATTTCCAACATATGAATAGTTCACACGAATAATTCTTTAATACTTATTGTTAGTCATGAAAATTTTTAGACATTTGCATAATACACAAAGCTTATACATCACATGTATATAATCGAGATATAATATAGAATTCATTAATATTAAATAGATAACACTCAATTCTAATAACTATTTTTTGAAATGCTTAATTAAGAAACTATTTTCTATGATATATTCCTAACCAGAGGAGTCAAACATGTCGTATTATATTAGAACAGTTTATTCAATTTAGGCACAAACATGTTTTCATTATATGTTGTACCCACTTTTTAGTCGTGTCGTGTTGTACCATCTAATAATATAAAATCACTGACCTAATATGGTTCACTAGCCTATGCTCTAATGTGTCGTGTTGTGCTAATCCATATGCTTGAGCATGCTCATCTTTTGGGCCAAAATTCGTCCATCTAATTAGAAATATTTGTTAGTATTAGTGTCAATTTTATTAAATTTTTTTTCAAATAATTCGAATTTATATATATATATATAAAAGAAAGTAAATTTAATATAAAATTTTATCTTAACTAGGTTTACATTATACTTATTTAAGTGCAAATTCATAATTATTTGAAAATTCTTCTTTTTTTTTCTTTTGAATAAAAGTCTGTCAAGGTGAAAAGATATAAATAGACGGTAGAAGCATCTCAACTAAGAAATTATATAAGCCTCATTAAAACTTTACTAGACAACATCCAATGGGAAAAAGTTCTAGTTAAGAAAAAGAGTACTTACTACTTAAAAAAGAAACCACTAACAAAAATGATAAAAAAAATTAAATCTCTTACAATATCAGAAAGTATAAAATCTTATTCATTTCCTCACCATTATTTGACTCTAAATTTATAAAATTTTCTTCCTATATTGTGTGGTATATTCTTTTTTTTTTCTCATTTTTTCTTATCCTAGATATATCGTCCTCCCAATCTTTAAGACACATCAAGTATTCTAAGCTTTTGGAGTTTAAAAAAGCACTTCTTTCATTCAAAATGCGATCACCTATACTAAAAATATAATCAGATACTGCAATAGGCACTGGAGGGCTTAATAGATCACGTGCTATAATAGAAAGTACAGAAAATTCATTGTATGTGATTTCCACTATTGTAATATATCCAAATTTCGTAATTCATGTTTTGGGATAAAAATTCTATAATCAATATTTAAATACTTGAAAAGTTCAGTATAAGATTGAGATTGAAAAGAACTTACCGAAAGTATCCCAAGTGATGTGTCAAGTACATCCCATACTAAGTCAACAGAGTTTAAGTGGCCCTTTCTTTCTGAAAATGAAGTTGTTGAAGGACTTGGAATAGATAGAATATTGCATACTTCAACCGATACATAATATACATTGAAATCAACTGATTTTTAATTTCTTCAGTTGTTAAGAGCACATGTATGTCTAGCATATCGTATAATCCTCTCAACAAAACATCTACTCCTTGTAGCTTAATTTTAATATTTATAACAGCACCTAAAACAAACAAATGAGGTATGAAATTCTAATAATCCTTAAATTTATCTTCCATTACATTGCAAATATCCTTAAATTCTAGCGTCTTTATATTTTACAAATGTACTACAAATGTTAAACAAATAATTAAGAACAATAGAAGAAGCCCCCTCATAAATCCCAGATAAGGCACAAGTCACTTCATAAAAAACATGTAAATGTCTATATAAGCAAAAGCAATTTCCTAATCATTATCGTTGATAACTTCATCCACATGTTTGATGTTAATATAATCAGAAATTTTCTTATGATATCCCCTACGAGATTTTAACATAAGATAGGTGGAGTTCTTACATATTGGCATATCTAAATTAAACTTTCTACCTTTCAAACTACGTTTTTGGTGTAATTTCTTGAATTCTTCTTAGAGAAATACAAATATATACAATAGCCTCTCTAACATGCTCAATGCTATCTTGGACCTTTTTTATATCGCTTTCTACCATCAAATTAATTACATGACATGTACATTGAATATGAAATATCTTACCGTCATTCATATGATGTAAAGTACGTTTAAACATATCCACAATAGATGTTTTACAGTTGCATTATCTAAAGTTATGGTAAAAACTTTTTTAGTAATACTATACTCTTTAAAAACATCCATAATAGCTTTATAAATTTCCTTACCTATATATGAATAAAGGAATTCATGAAAAACTATGACTTTTTAATTCAAACACTAATTATAATCAATATAATGAGCAATTACACACATATAGCCATATTTGTTTCGTCCAGTCAAAAAATCAGATGTAAAAGATATAATGTCTTTAAAAGTAGAAATTTTTTAAACTAATTCATTCTTAAAATGATGATAAACATTCAAATAATTAGCTCTAACAGTATTTCTAGAAATGCTTTTCCATGATGATTAAACATATTCTTGCTAAAATCGTTCAAATTTCTCATCTTTAGCAAAAGAAAGGGTTGTTCTCCCTCTACAACCTATCTTGCTAGCCTTTCCCTCATTTTATTGACATTATGAGAATGTCCGTAAACTACTACTAGCTCTACTAACATTTAATTGAGATTACCGAGTATTTTTTCACCATTACTATGTTTTTCGATATATTTTTTCCAATACTAATCAAGATGATTAGTACCACCATTTGCTTTACAACTATAGATGGCTTTACAATAATTGCATATTGCCTTAGGTTCTAATTTTCCTTCTCTATCCTTTCTTTCTTCAATTTTGATGTGTTTTCACATTTCAGATGTTCAAGATCGTTTCTTATTTCATCCCATAATATTAGTTTCACCAATACTAGTACTCTCAACGAGAGTTCCATTAGAATATGGAGTATCGTGATTAAACTCATCAAACTCATCTATGCCAAACTATAAATTCTCTAAGTCTAAATCTTTAGGATCCATTGGACATAAGATACTTTTTTTATTGCATGTAAATGTAACGTTTTAAAAATAGCTTACCAAAACTCCATGTTGGAGTGAAAGTAAAGCTTGGTTGTTGGCCCATTACTTTAGTATACACCGTAACACTTCCTTGTCCGAAAAATTCTACCTATGGCATGTGAATATGAAAAAATATAATATTTAGATCTTTTAGCATGGTAAAAATTAAGTAGAAAATGTTAGGCATATGAAGCTATGACTATATGAGTTATATATAACAAAATAGAGAGTAAAAATAAATATTAAAATCATGATGCAAAAGAATTTACAACATTATATACAATATTTCAATTAGTATGAATATTTTTTTAGTAATGTTGTATATAAGTAATTAAATAAAAAATATCATTAATGCCAATATTAATTGAGAGCTTGACTTGAGAGTAATGAACGAAACATTAGAGTAAAATCGCTTATAGAACTATGGAATGTAGAAAAAAGTTAAAGACTGAACAATATTGGTGTGTAAGGCAGCTGTGTAAGGTGAAAACTGAGAAAGAATGATAATGATATTACATATATATGTTTTAGGTTTAAGGTTAGTTTTGTCGGCCAAATTACTCTTCTTTAGGAAAAGCTTTAGGACATTAGGCCAATTAGATGATATTTCATATTTTAAATAAAAATTTTGACACAAATGCCTAATTTTCAAAAAATAATTCCACTTATACGACCTCCTTAATAATTTCACTTGAAGTATTAAGGAAAATAGAAAAAAAATTAAAAAGATATGTAGATAGGAAAAATAAAATAATAATAATAATAATAATATATATGTTTAATGTGCTGACATGTCATATTTACCATGCTAGTATATCGTGTCGTATCATACCATGTTTGTAAATGTATCATGCCATGCTTAGTCCATGTGTCTAATTCATTAGCCTAGTATAGCCCACATAATCATGTCGTACCTAGCATGGCCTATGATTTAACATGTCATATCGTGCCATCGCCCATAAACTGGTCCGACTTATCATGTTGTGCTTAGCCCATTGTGCCTAATTCATTAGCTCTGCACGGCCCACATGATCATATTATACCTAGTATAGCGTATAATTTAACATGTCATGTCGTGCCACTGCTCATAGATTGATCCGACCCTCTTGACAGCTCTATTCTCGACATATTCTCTATTCCTTCCTATCTCTCAATTAGTGCATCTTTCAAGGCTCATTCTTTCCTCTCTTTTTTCACCACCTCAAGTCATCTTACAAGTTAGGGTTTATTTGGTAGAAAGACAAAATTTGGAGTATATTAGATTGGACTATGTTAATATTATGACCTTTTTGGTGGTATGTGATAACGAGTTAATAACGAAAACATATAAGACACAGATTGTTTCATAAATGTGAATTAAAATAATTTATTTAGAGAACATCGTGGGATCCTGCCAAAATCAAAGTCTTTGTCTGGCAAGTATTCCATAATACTCTTGCCAATTTTTAATTCTTGTTCTAAGAATAATACAATTACTGATATATGTAGAGGGTGAGGTTCTTAGAGAAAAAGACATGATGCATTTCTTTTTTGGCTGTTGCAGAAGAATGTTGGGACCTGTAAAAACAAATATTCTTTGCAGGAGCTATTTAAAAGAAACTCCATGTCCCAACATGTGGCTCTTTCTAGGAAATTTATTTTGGTATCAAAAATAAAGAGTTTTTAAAGCTTTCTTGATTCTTTGGAGTTTATGGAAAGGGGAAATGACTCCATTCACAAAACTGTTGTAGAATTCTACTGCAATTGTAAAAGATGATGAGAGATTTATTTTTTATTCCAACTAGCTAAGGCTAGGCCCAACTTATGCTTGGAAATGACTTGAAGGTACCGAATCTTTTAGGTTTATGTTACACTTTCACTTTATGTTTAAATATGTAACTAGTTGTTAGGAAATTATTTTATCACTTACGAGTTCATTTAAAAAATTAAAATACTGTTTAGAAATTAATATAGACAATTCTTAAATTTAAATAAATCTAAGTTTAGCATCCATTAAGGGTTGTTTTGTCATTTTCATTAAATTTCTTTAATTATGACAATATATGAATTTATAATTATGATAAATTTGTTTAATTAGAAAATCGAATTTAAAATAATCAAATTACAAAACATTTTGTAAAAAAAAAAAGTCATCCTGCAACATTTTATCAAAAAATAATTATAATAATCTTAATCTATAGGAACTTTATTTTAATCATCACAACATTTATATATATATACCAAACAAAAAAATTAGAGTAAATAGTCCAATCTCTTTCTTTAGTCCTACCACCAAATATTCAAAACCCTCTTGAAATTTTCACTTTTCCCTTTTAATGACTATAAAATGCATAGAATTTAAAGATTAAAACTTAAAAGTAATGTTAGAGACACACATAATTTATACATAAAAATCACATACAATGATGTGGTATTCTTTTCATTCACTCATATTATTTTAAAGTAGGACAACATCATGTATATGATTAGTAAAAAATACATGCCACATTATTGTATGTGACATTTGTGTGTAAAGTTTGTATGCCTTTATCAGTTTTCATAACTTAATATATTGGCCATGAAATACATAATTGTTTCCCCTATTTCATTTGTTTTAAATAAAGTTATTATTGAAACGACTATGAAACTACACTCTAAATGTTACAGAAGTTTAAAAATGATGGATTATTTAAGTATACTATTAAATGAAAGAAATCTAAATTTGATATCTATCTTTTCAAAACTCTACTTAAATAGCCTATTTCAAAAGTCTACTCAAATAGTTAACTTCAACTTACTAATATATGCACTTTATTCAATTCCTTTATGGACTCAACCAATATCAATTTTAGTCGTGACTATTTAAATCGCATCATATACATTTGTTTGCATGCATATTTATTAATTGGGTTATTTAGCTAAATGGCCGAATTTTGGATTATAAATTCTCTTATTATTTGCTTTTATACAGCCTGTGATTGGCATTTTTCAAAAAGTGATGTAATAAAAAAAGCATTGCCTTAGACCAACTCTTTTGAACCGTGTTTTACGTATTAAAAAGCTTATGTTCACCTAGTGCTAACCTCATGCCATGGTCCAAACCTTGATCTTTCATTTTTTATTTGTTTCCTTTTTTTTGTTACAATTTATTAATTCTTTTTTCTCTATTTATTTATTTATTAAGTTTTGCTTCTTATCCTTTTTTTAACTCTTTTTCTAATTCAATTTCATACTTTACGAGATAATTTCTTTTTGATTATTTTCCTTTTAATTAAAAAAAAAACTATTTTTCCAATTCATTTTTTAGGAGGTGCTAAATACTTTTTTTAATTACGGCATGATAGAAGGAGTTATTTTTCTTTGTTTTTCCCCTTATGCCATAAGATAGTAGTTTTTTTCCTTTTAATTATTCTTTGAAGAATGGGAAAAAGATCTTTTCTCTTTATTCTTGTTTGATTTTTTTTTTTCAAAAAAAAAAAAATTGTCATTGGATTTATTATTATAGGAAAAAGAAATCGTTAGATTGTAACTAGTAATTTTCTAGGTTAGAGTAGATAACATACTATCTTAGTAGATAACAAATATTTGGTGACTAATGGTAATGAGTCTAGTTATTAGTCTCCAAACAAGTGATTAGTTATTAGTTATCAATAACTAATAAATTGATCGGTTACTCATTTTTAAACTAGTGGTTAGTTTTAAAGCTGATGACTGGTAAATACTAGTTATCAATTTGATTATTGATGAATAGTTTCCATAAAATAATAGTGTGATTAATGATTTTTTTTCCTTTTAGAGGCAAAGGACACTAATTATTAGTTAATACTAACAATCTGATTGTCTGCGTACCAATGACCAAATAATAACTAATTTAGTTATTGGTTTCTAAATTAGTGCTTTACTAATCTAATAACTGATTTCCTAATATTTTGCACTGCAATACAAGATCATGTGCATTCACTTAGAACATAGTCTAAACTTTTTTTCACGTTTCTTTAATTCACTTTCCCTTTTCTTTAATTTTTTAAAAATTATTTCCTCATTTTAATTTTAAATTTTTTCTTTTTCTCTTTTTTTCATTCATTTTACTTATCATTTTTTCTTTTTTTTTAAGGAAAAGAATAAGATATTTTTTCTCCTCCTCGTAGCAGAACCAATTTAGTTACTAGTTACTTTAGTTAACATTTACTAATAAATAACTAATTTAGTTGGTAGTTACTTGTTATCATTTTCTATACTCTTAGCGGAATCAATTCACTTATTAGTTACCATTTATTATTAGTTACTTTCATTACCATTTACTAATAAGTTACTAGTTTGGTTACTCGTTACTAGTAACCAATTTTATTACTACTTACTTTGATTACTAATATATTACTCATTTGGTTATTAATACCAATATAATTATTGGTAACTAAATTCTCTTATTATTAGATACTTTAATCTAATGACTAGTTACCAATTTGGTCACTAGTAATTACTGTCACTAGTAATTACTAGTAAGCAATCTAATTACTAATTATCTATTTGTTTATTGGTTACTAATTAATAATTTGATTACTAGTTAGTAATTTACATGGTTACAAATGAGTTCATTACTTCTAAATTAGTTATTAGTTTTTAGTTTATTTAATTACCAATATGTTACTAATGTGGTCATCACAATTAAATTATTTACTAGTTTCTAGTTTATCTAATTTTTATTTACTTTTCACAATTTTGGATTGGTAAACAATTTAGTCATTGTCATCGTTCACTCTAGTTACTAGTATCCAATTTCATTAGTAATAGATTCCTAATGACTAATCTGGATAGAAGTTATTA
Organism: Parasponia andersonii; assembly: GCA_002914805.1. NCBI lineage: Eukaryota > Viridiplantae > Streptophyta > Magnoliopsida > Rosales > Cannabaceae > Trema > Trema andersonii. The sequence goes on along the minus strand of JXTB01000871.1, from coordinate 6,400 downwards.
ATTTGATTATTGGCTACTAATTACTAAATTAGAAACTGATTATTTTTATCAATCTAATTAAACGATAATCAATATTTAATTATTTTTTTCTTACTAAGACATTTCATCGAACACGTAGCATTTAGTCGCTTCAAATCATGCTAATTGTTTCAAATCTGCCCATATCTAAATATTCAGGGATGCCACAAGATTTGGATTAGTCCCTAATGGCATACAAAACTCTCAATCCCATAAAAGAACAAAAACATCACTTCCAAAGCATATAATCAAAGAATACTCAGACCAATCAAATCAATAAAATGGCAACCATAATCAAGACAAGCATCAGTGAAAATGGGAAGAGAAATGGCAATACACAAAGAAACCATAAAGATTTTGTGATTAAGAAAATTGTGTTCAAAATCCGAATCTTGTGCTTCATAATGCTATAGAGCCATGGACCTTCTCTTTTTTGAGTTTTGGCCGCCATTGACGCTGTGTTTAATCTCAGAGGCTTCCTATTCGAGTCTCTCTCTCAAACTCGACGGTACCTCTGCTTGCGGCCTCAACCCAATCCGCCAAAGCACGGCACTGGGCACCTTGTTCCTCTTCAATAATGAACTACAGCTCCATAACCATTCATCATCTCGATTGTTAAACGGCCAATATTTAGGTAATGTGAATGAGTCAGTGTGGTCGAGGTATCATTTTTCTAAAATGTACGGTATGAAAAATATTAAACTACTGACGCCGTGTATTTGAGATAATTTATTGAAACGCCGTGATTTACCTAATTTCCGCCTTGTAAAATGGTTGTTTGAAACTGTTAAAAAAAGAGCCAAATTTTGAAAATTATTTAAAATATGCCCCTTTTTTTTTATGTTTAGTGTATCAAAATATATTGATTTATTTTTTGGAAATTGATTTTCTCTTTAAAAATTGATTTACTTTAGATAAAATTGAGATCGACTAAAAAAACAGCTATTTATCAAAATAAAATTATAAAACAATCATTTATTAAATAAGTGTAAAAAATGGCCATTTTTTAAATTGATTTGAAAAAAAGGCCATTTTCTTATAAATACTCTTATTAATTCCATAAAAATTTGAACATTGTTTAACAAATTTAAGATTATTGTTTCAAAAGAATAAAAACTTATAGATGACCAAATTTAAATAAATTAATATTAGATACTGTTGGGATATTTGTTAAAAAGTGGACTTAATCTTTGTAGTTTTCGATTTTATCACGACTAAAAAACCCGTCATTATCCTGAAATTGCTTATTATATAATTGTGTAGGCACAAAAATATTAGTTTTGCAGTTCATCTAATCAAATTATGATTATTTTTTCCTAAAAGAAGATGAATTTTCTAAGACACGTAATTGGATGACGAAAATGAATAAAAAATTATATCATCAACACGTAATTGGATGACGAAAATGAATAAAAAATTATATCATCAATCTTTCTATTCAAACAATTATCTCCATCAAATTTATTGGAACTCTATTTTATGTGTATTATTTTTGTAGGCTTGGGCCTTAGACTCCAAGGGGACTTTAGAGAATGGCCCATTTTTTACTCTAATTTTTGTTACTCCTACTTTTATATCCGGATATAGCAGTTAATACAGTGAGTACGAGTATATGAAGGAGTTTACTGGATGTCAATTGATACCCAATTTATTTTAGGATATGTTCAGATATAAAACTAAAAATTAAGGAAAAGAAGGGTATTTTTAAAAGTTGTCCAAAATAGACACCCAATTAAAAGTCCCTTTCTCCAATTGGGCTTTCACAAACGCCATCACATTTGAACTGAGGGAACCTAGATAGGAATATTTTGCGCCCAAATGACTTTTTATGGTTATTTTCAAACGGTGCTTTTAGCCAATTGGCCAAATTTAGGATCATAGTTTGAAAATAACCATTTTTCAAATACTGATAGAAAATAGCCTAACTTTAAAAATTATACTGATTTAGTAGATCAAAATATATTGATTTATTTCTTGAAAATCGATTTATTTTTTAAAAAATTGATTTACTTTTTCAAAAACTGATTTACTTTATAAAAAGTAGATCAACTAAAAAATGATCCTAACCAAAAGAAAATTACAAAACGGTCATTTATTAAATAAGTGTAAAAAAGTCATTTTTCAACTTGATTTTAAAAAAAAGGCCATTCTTATAAATACTCTAAATTTGTGCATTTCCTTCAACTAAGTAACATAAGTCCAACTCCTGACTGAGGAGTGAGTGTGAGAGAAGAAATTAGGTTGAGTTAGAGTTCGCAGGGTTAAGTTTTCACACTTAACCGTTCCTTTTTCAGTTGTTTTTTTTTATATTTTATTTTTTCTATGTTTGCCCCCATAACTCCGTCTCTTGATATTTGTCTACCAACTGAAGGACTATTTGGATACAAAACTATTATATTTCTAAATATATTTAACTAGCTATTTTATAACAAAAGTTTAATCTAAAAACTGTTATTTCCTTCTAAAAAACTGATATTTATATACATAAAAAAAAAAAAAGTGGTGATGGCCCAAAGTACAACAATCTCAGTAAAAAAGAAAAAATAATATTACAAAAATAACTTTTTTTAATGCATTTTTCTAAAAAAGATGCTTTTAAAAGTATCAAAGATCTATCGTTAAGTCTTTGACACTTTTAAATTTATCATCTTCTAAAAAATGCACAAAAACTCATTTTTACCCCAGTGAGTCTTACCCATGTCATTTTCTGTGTTGTGTTGTTATCAGCTTCAATCATGCCCAAACATGAGTTTTTTTTACTTTTAGGACGGAACAGGAACTCTTGGATTTGTCACTTATAACTTGGTATGAATCTCATAAGATGTTTTAATTCCCCACACGCTTGACAATATCAGATTTATTTCTTTCTCTTTTTTTTTTGGGGAAATTTTCGGTTTTTTTTTTTTTTTTTTTTTTTTTAAAGAAAATATCAGCTTTATTTCTGATTATTAGATGACAATATCGAACACGTGGGGTTTCTCAAAAATAAATAAATAAATCGTACACAACGACACATGGCCAAAGAGCAAATTCTCAGATTTTTTTGGGTCAATTTTTAAGTTTAACATCACGTGTTAAATGAGCTCTCAAACTCAAAAAGTATAAAAATTAACCTTTTTTGAAGAGTCAATCAACAACCTCACGAGTCCCTCCTACCCTTTCTAGAAACTAAAAATAGATATGTCAATTGTTTAATGAATTAAAATTAAAATTCAAAATAATTTGTTGCCTAAAAAATAGTCAAAATTATATGGTAAACAATAAATGATTTGAGTACAATTATGTCACTTGATCTTTTATATTGCGAAGTGATTAAAGTAATTCAACATAACAAAAGCAATACATAGACTTCAAAACGAATTCATTGTTGCATAATTAGGCTTTTGCATTTCAACCGTAATAAATAAATAAATTTCAGCAAAACAAGTTGAAAGGAAAATCCGAAAACCAAAAAAAAAAAAAAAAAAAAAGACAAAAAAACAAAAACTAAAGAAAGCCAGTTGTTGAGTTGGATGAGACGATATACTAACAAAGGGGAGACCGAGAAGAGAGACACCTTTCAAGTGTGGTCAATTTTGTCCGGTGGGTACAGGGGCAACAACCTATTTATGTGGGACCCACCAGGAAAGAAGAGTGGGACCCCGTCTTTCTTCTCTCTCAAACGAGACGTCACGTGGTCACGTGGGCACAAATAGTGGACAGGATTATGCGTGCCAAAGCAGGCCAAGGGTACCCCTTTGTGCCCCTGTTGCTCTTTCCCTCTCCGGTCGTTCCATCGAATCCACGTACTACACATTGGGCTCCGTATAGTATACGGTATGTATACGTTCCGTATGCGTATTTTTTTCTTTTAATTTGTATATTGTGTGGGTAGTAATTTCAACTAAAGAAGGTGAGTGAGGGGTAAATGCGTAAATTCGACAGGGATTTTGACTGTATTTCATGGTTATGGATATCCGTGCAACACGTGATTTCTTATTTTATAATTAAAAGATGAGGAAAGGTGACGGCTAGCTTTGCTCCGCCAGTTGCCGTTGATGCCTGTTGAGCTTGATAAGTATTTTCATTTTTTCTCTTTTTTTTTTTTTAAGGGATTTATCAACTGTTTTCACGGTACTCTTTAACCACATTTTTATTTTATTTGCTTACTTGGCATACTTGTGAAGAAAATCTGAAATATGATTCAGAAAAGAAAAGAAAAGAAAGGTGAAATAGGATTATAGGAATTAATAAGCATGGTTTATTTGGTTTACGCGGAATGAGTTTTATTTTCTGCTTTTTTTTTTTTTCGTTTTTTCTAGGATATTATGGGCATATAAGATTATTTGTTTAGGTCACCAAAGGATTGGACGAGGAATCCTATTCTCTAATTATAGGTAACGAATTACTATGTATACATAGTTGTTTATCGAATTTTCACCAACAGAAATGTGTTTTCACGAATTTCATAAACACTGTTTAGAAAAGATTCTCACATTTTAAACACAAAATGTGTAAATATTGTCAAGCAAACTCTTAATAATTTACATTATACTCTCTCTATCTTGATACATGCATGTAATTCAATCGAATAATATATTATGAAAGAATAATATTACTTTTATGCCTTTTATTTTGACATTTTATTAAAATTATATCTTGTGTTTTAGTTATTATCAATATTGATTTTTAGATTTAAAATCTGTTATAAATTTATACAATGACACAAATTTAAAACAGTTAATTTACTAAGATATTGTTTAAAAAATTAAAAATAAACCATATAAAAACTAATCCGATAATAAGGTTTTTAAATTATTTTGTAAATTAATTATTATAAATTAGTGTCAGGACATAAATTTGTTACAAATATTAAATTTAAGAGTCAATATTGATAATAACTAAAACATAAAGTACGAATTGTAGTCCAAATATAAGATAAAGTGATATTATCCATGTTACGAAATATAAATATATATATGTATATAGGGACGGAGGCAGAATTTTTATTTAGTAGGGGCTAAAACTATATTTTGTTTATTTTGTATTTTTCTATTTTTTAGTTGGGGTTTTGTATGTAATTTTGGCTAAAAAAATTATAAATACATGTAAATGATTAGGATTTTTAAAGAAATGAGAAAATTGACCGGGGGCTTGAGGAT